>CM057089.1:32404393-32491893 GCA_029959045.1 Taenioides sp. WSHXM2023
GGTGAAGGCTCTAGCGCCTGCTTGTTTCCATGGAGATGTTCTTGCTTGAAAAGAGATTTAACCTGCCACTTTTTTATCTCCTCAGTACGGGTGTTTTTAATTATAAAACAGTGAAAAACTCGCTTACTGTGAGCGGGGGTCGCCTATACACAGATCTGACCTGTAACTTAGCCTGATAGCGTCGCCTGCTCGTCTCCATGGAGATAGATATGGCTGAAGAGATGTTTAAAGGAATACTGTGGGACATTCTAGGCAAAGCAACAACACGCAGAGGAGGGCAGTACTCATACACGTTATATAAGTCACTTTTTACAGTAAAGACATTGTACTTTTCAGAGTACTTTTCTAGCTGCGTACTTTTACTTCTACTTGAGTAAGTTTTTTTTTTTTGAAGTAACAGAATCCTTTTTTTATTTGAGTAAAAGTTTTGGTTCCTCTTCCACTGCGAGTCTAACGTGACAAAGGTTTTATGTGACATTTGTGTTTCGTTTGGTGTGAAATTACCAAATTTTGTGCATTATTTAAAGGTGCACTGCGCAACTTTTCTGGTGGAGCGTCTGCCACTTGCTTGTCTCCATGGAGATGTTATTACTTTGCCTGGAATGTTCCATGGTATGACATTAAACACATCTGCCTAGCATTTATCCATTACGGGTTTTTCCTATTGCTTCTATTCCTTCTGTGAACAGAGGCGCCTCTCCACAGATCTGAGCTGTAATGTAGCGTAGTGCTGTCGCCTGCTTCTCTCCCTTGTGATAGAGGTTTAATCTGTACTGTGGAACATTCTAGACAAAGTAATAACGTTTCCATGGAGACAAACAGGTGGCGGACCCTCCACTAGAAATGTTACGCAGTGCACCTTTAATGTTTTGTCCTTCAGATTACATTAAATTAAAAATTTAAATTATAAATCTGATTTTACGTCCTCAGTTACTCTTTAAGTTACTCTTACTTGAGTAGTAAAGTACTTTTTTACTCCTACTTGAGTAATATCTTGGACCACTACTTTGTACTTTTACTTGAATGATTTTAATTTGAAGTAATGTTACTCTACCACCTCTGACTCCATCTCCATAGAGACAAGCAGGTGGCGTACCCTCTACCAGAAAAGTTACACAGTTGACCTTTAAAACCTTCCTGCACAGACGACCTCCACCTCCCCAGACACTTCCTCCGGCTCCTTCAGAGCAAAGTATTTAGTATCAAAGTACTTTTGGTCCATGGAAATTATTTTATCAAACCCAAACTTTACTCCAAGGGCCACAGGAAGTGCTCCACTGTGTTTTTAAAACTCCACACACCTTCACTAGAATCATTTGGATCATTTCAGGTTTGGAATAGCCAATAACAACAACAACAACAACAACAACAACAACAACAACAAGGCGTTACTCAAAAAATTGTGAATGAAACAAACGCAACTCCAGGTTTGTTTTTAAGGAGGTAACAACATTAGAACATGACTTAAAGCTCAGAAAAGTCAGTTATACTTAATATAAAACCTTTAAACTAAAATAATAATTATTTCTAAAAAGTTTTGGAGTCGGTTACGCGCACGCAGAGTCGCTCCACCGCCACGACGAGCGGAAGTGCGTTTGTTGTTCTTCCTGTTTGGATCTGTCAGAGCGCACAGGACTCGGGCTGCATGTCTCCGCTGTTCCCCCCGGTGATCCGCGTTCTACCGCAGCCGAATGAAGGTAAACCCGCGCCGGGACCAAACCTAACCCTCCGCGGCCTCCGTCTGCGCTCTCTCCCGGTCCCGTTCCACCGAGGATCCGCTCCGTTTCGAGCCTGGCACAGCGCGTCCCGAAGCCGCCGCGAGAGTGACTACAGCTCGGTGCTTCGACCTAAACCGACCCGCTGTTTACCCCCGCGTGTCCGTGGTTCCTTCCCCGTTTTCACAGGCGCAGTAAAAGTTAAAAATAGTCCCGTGAGGCGCTGGATCTTTGGATACCAGCGCGTTGCGTTGAATGTCGCTCCAGGTCGGACCAGCGCTATGTTTGGACACCGTCTGTCAGCTGTCGGGGCGCGCACATGTGCAGCCTGTGGAAATCCCTAGAGTTTAGTTTTCACCGTCCTTTAGCTCCTATTATAGTAGTAGAAGAATAGATAAAGAGATGGAAGTAAATGTAAAGGTCTATTATTACGCAAAATGGACTCTTGTGAGCTTTAAGTCATGTTTATAATGTTTCCTCCTCAAAAACAGACCTGGAGTTGTGTTTTGTTTCATTCACATGTTTGAGTAACACTTTATTATTAGTCTGTCCACATCTCCAAACCTCAAAACGCTTTGTTCCACCTTGTGATGTCATAAAGCGGTAGTTCTCAAGTTAACAGCTTTTTTTTTTTTTACCTTAAGTTCAGAAGAGATTGGAAATTCCTGCTCTAAAATCATCCAAATGATTCTAGGGAAGGTGCATGGAGTTTAAAAACGCAGTGGAGCCATTACTGTGTTGCCCATGGAAGAGCTAAGCGTAATTATGCAGCGTTTGTGCGTTAAACGTGTGTGAATGAAACAAAACTCCAGGTATGTTTGCGATGAGGAAACGACATTATAAAATAGTTGTGGGTTCGATTGTGCGTCTTTGTGTTACTGTGGCAGAGTGGTTATCCTGTCTCATGCTCTCAGGCAGGAGGTTGTGGGTCAGACTCCTGATCTCTCTGAGTGGAGTGTGCATGTTCTCCCTGTGTCACTGTAGACCCAGAGTTGTAGTGATTGGCTGCAGATTGGTCCCAGGTTTGGTCCCTGGTCTGGTCCATTTTTCTGAAGAACTTGAATCCTGACCTGAGTGTACCTGAAGTTACAGTATTAATTGCAAAGCAGACTAGTACTAAAGCTATGCATGGGTTTGAAAAATGAAAATAAGCACTGTTGTCATAGTAATTAACCATTTAAAGGTCTTATATTACGCAAAATCTGACTCTTTAAGTCATGTTAGAATGTTGTTTCCTCCTCAAAAACAGACCTGGAGTTGTGTTTTGTTTCATTCACATGTTTGAGTAACTCTTTATTATTAGTCTGTCCACATCTCCAAAGCTCCAAATGCTCTGTTCCACTTTGTGATGTCATGAAGTGGTAGTTTTCAAATGAACAGCTCCATTTAACTTTAGCTCAGTTGAGATTGGCAATTCCAGGGCTGAAATGATCCAAATGATTCCAGTGAAGGTTTGTGAAGAGTTTAAAAACACAATGGAGCACAATGTATTACCACATGACATCACAAGGTGGAACAGAGTGTTTTCTGTTTGAGAGAAGAACCCAGCCTAAATATAAATATGCAGGGTTTGTGTGTTAAACATATTTAAAACAAAATCGAGGTCCTTAAAATGTCACAAAAATGTTCTTTATATATAAACAACATCTGACACGACTCATGCAGCAATGACACAGGACGTTATTTTAATTGTAAACACAGTAATCAGATTATCGGGTAGTCTGATTTCTCCAGTTTTTTTAAAATTCTCCAGTTAATGTTCAAACTAAACTTTAAACGATTTGGGAAAAAATGTCTAATTGCAATTTTTCTGACAAACTTTGCGACTGTGATAAAATGTGTGACTCATGTTTTAATCAGTGGTGGAAGGTAACAAAGTACACATACAAGTATTAAAGTACTGTACTGCATTGTGTAACTTTTCTAGTGGAGGGTCCGTCACCTGCTTGTTTTTATGGAGATGTCATTGCTCTGCCTGGAATGTTCCACAGTGTGACATTAAAACATTTATTCAATTACAGGTGGTTTTAGAGCTTAAAAATACCAAGAAAAACAGACATTCTGACTGTGAGCGGGGTCGCCTCTCCACAGATCTGACCTGTGACTTGGTCTGGTTTGGTCTCCATGAAGCTAGAAAGGTTTAAAGCCATACTGTGACACATTCCAGACAAAGCAACAACATCTAAATGGAGAAAAGCATTTGACGGACACCAGAAAAGTGACACAATGCAGCTTTTAAGTATAATTTTTAGGTACCTGTACTTTACTTTTACTTCACTACATTTGAGAGTATTTTCCATATGATTTTAAGTATTTTCCATATGATTTTAAGAGTTATTTTGACCATTTTGTTTGCAGTAACAGTCGGACTAAAGGTTTTGAGTTCAAGTTTTGGCTTTGAGCAAACAAAAATATATCCAAAAAATGAAAACAAAACTGCAACTGCACCAAAATCTGCAACATTTTTAATCAATATCACTGTGAAATACTTTGACTTTTTACTCTTAAATAGGCCTGGGTATCATTAAGAAGTTGCTGAAACGATACATACCTCGATACAGTGCACTTTCGATTCAATACGATATATTTCAAATCGATTCCACACGGTTCAATAAAAAATAGTGACTAAAAAGTCTTTGTTAAACCACTTCTTGTGCAAAGTTCATATGAAACACTCCCATTTTAATCATCAATTCAATACGATATATTTCAAATCGATTCCACACGGTTCAATAAAAAATAGTGACTAAAAAGTGTTTCTTAAACCACTTCTTGTGCAAAGTTCATATGAAACACTCCCATTTTAATCATCAAAACAGTGAAAATGTCAAATGTGTTGCATAAACGAGCTTCCTTCCTCTGAACAAGCGACAAAACTGTAGTTGTGACAAAATAATTTAGTAAAATATACCAAAAAATACACTTGGCGATATATCGATACAGCAGCCCAAGATATCGATACGATCATCACATTAGACGATACGATATATCGGTATTTCCATATTTTTCACACTCCTACTCTTAAAGTACTTTTTCAAATGGGTACTTTTATACTTTTACTTCAGTAGATTTTTTCATGTGATACTTTTACTTGAGTACCTTTTTGCCCTCGTATCTGTACTTTTACCTGGTATTCTGTTCAAAGTTCACATTTTAAAGAATTGACAAAAAGATGGAAATATTAACTGAGAAACACAGAAGAATCACATTTTCTAACATGTTCCAGAAATAAACTACAGGGGGAGCTGTTTTATACAGAGTAAGACCCCATGGAGACACAGGGAGGGCATCTGACTCACAGGGACATTTCAGAACATGTTTGTACAGATCTAAACTACAGGGGGAGCCGTTTTTATACAGAAAAAGACGAGACATTTTGTTGTTTGTGGAGGAAATTCTGGCACTTTGAAAACTGCAGTCTTCGATTCCTGCAGCTGTAGTTCAAATGTTAGAATTTAGTTTTTAATGATTTAAAATATCAGTCAAATATTATTATTATTATTACGTGTTTTTTAAAGATGGATTGTGTAACTTTTCTAGTGGAGGGTCCATTTCCTGCTTGTTTCTGCTGGCAATGTTCCACAGTGTGACATTAAACAGCTCTACTTTACAACAAAGTACATGTACAAGTAGTAAAATACTGTACTGTATTCTGTAACTTTTCTAGTGGAGGGTCCATTTCCTGCTTGTTTCCATGGATACGTCATTGCTCTGCCTGGAATGTCCCACAGTATGACATTAAACACCTCTACTTTACATTTATTCAATCACAGGTGGTTTTAGAGCTCAAAAATACCTAGAAAAACAGACATTTTGACTGTGAGCGGGGTCGCCTCTCCACAGATCTGACCTGTAACTTGGTCTGGTACGGTCTCCATGAAGATAAAAAGGTTTAAAGCCGCACTGTGAAACATTCCAGACAAAGCGATAACATCTAAATGGAGAAAAGCATTTGACGGACACCAGAAAAGTTACACAATCCACCTTTAATGTTTCAAAATATCAGTAAATTATTATTATTACATGTTTTTTTTTTTTTTTGTTTGTTTGTTTTGGGTTTTTTTCAGAATACCAGTAATGCCAAAGGAAAAATATGAGCCTCCCGACCCGCGCAGGTGTTACTCCATCATGGCGGCCGACGAAGTGGCCAGTGGCAAGAAATCCCAGTGGGCGGAGCTGGAAATCTCCGGTTTGTACCACACACAGCTGCCGAAATTATTTTTATTTAAGGATTTGGGGAAATAATCTTTGGTTTAGTTTTAGATGAAATGACGTGTATTATTATAAGAAGATAACTTTGAATGGTTTCCTTGTTGAGTTCTGTAAAATACTCATCTAAAATCCTACTAAAATTGTGTGGGAAAACTGCTGGGAATTTTGAGTTTTTGTTTCTTTGTAAATTTAACCAAGTGGATTCTGTTTATTGTGTATTGTTTGAATTGTGGTAAAGTGCATGACAGGTTTTTCTAATTCTGATGATGGTTTGGTTTGGTGGGAGAGCACCTGTGGACAATATTTATCATAGTTTTACATTGTACGTTTTACAGTTAAGCGGCAGGATGTGTAAAGTTTGAAAGAAAAGTACGAAAACACAAGAAATCCAAAATGCAGAGACAGTTACACGCAAGGAAGGCATTTTTCTTCAGCAAAATAAAGTGTTGTCATTTATTTGGATTAATTTAATCAGATCTACGGCGCAGTATTCAGTGGCAGTTCATGCACAAGTAAAGAATCGGCAGCTCCACTTCGCCGCGTTATCCTGTTGTGTAAACACGAGCCCTGCGCTGGTGTCGTCTGTGGACTATAAAAACCTTTAAGAGTCCGACATGTTTTTATAGTTCGTGTTCAATGTGCTGTCGGCGTTCAGTGTGTACTTTTTACGCTCAGCTCCTCTGCTCAGAGTCAAATGTGACACAGCACTGTTATAGTAGAATCGGCTCTTGGTATCGGCTCCTGGTATTGAGTACTAGCACCTGGTATTGAACTGATACCTGATGCTGGTATTGGTGCGTAGTTATTGCCCATGTTAACGTTATGGTTCCTAGGTGTTCAACCAATAAAATTATAAACGACAAAATAAAAATAAAAAATACACAAAAGTAGACAATATTTTGAGCCAAATCTAAAAAATTTGAATTGAACTTATGTTTTAGTGAAATGTGGTGGAAGACCTTCAGAGGAAATACCTTCAGGGAATGGACACAAGGGAATGTTGGATTGTGTGAAATGAACTTTTTGTTTTTCTCGTATACATGGAGACTGTACAAGGAGCTAGCTATGGATATTTGAGAGGCTAAAGGCTTTTTACACCATATGTGGCAGCAAATGTGGCAGAAGACCTTCCAGAGGAAAAACTTTGAGAGAATGGCTCATTTCGTCACCAACAAAAACACCAGAGCGGAATAGGAACGAGGCCTTTTCTGTTGTGGCGCCCCCTGGAGGCTGCTGTGAAGCTGCAGGACACAGAGGAGGGACACTTTTGGCTCTTCCTCTCCTCAAACTGCCCTGACTCAGAATCTGCTGACCCTCCCTGACCAGTCCTCCTTAAACTGAGACCTTCGACTGAGACACACACTGGAAATGTTTCAGCAGCAAAACTTGAACTTCCCTCAGGATCAATAAAGTTTATCTCTTTCTCTTAACCTTCCATACGCACCTTTAAGATTTTGCTTCACACAAGTACAAATCCACCAGTATTCTTCCCCTGTACATATACTCTTACTTCTCTTGTACTCTTACTCGTCTTGTACTTGTACTCATATACTTGTACTCCTCTTTGTCCAGGTCGTGTGCGCAGTCTGAGCAGCTCCCTCTGGACCTTCACCCACCTCACGGCGCTCCACATCCAGGACAACAATCTGAGCCGGCTGCCCCCTGACATCGCGCGCCTGCCGCATCTGCTCTACCTGAACCTGTCGTCCAACAAGCTCCGCAGCCTGCCCGCCGAGATGGGCAACATGGTGTCTCTCAGGTACGCCACCTATAGAGAGAAAACTATAAATATGGAAATGTGGTAGTACAATGAAAACATGTACAAATACGTTTATTTGTAATTTTATATACGCGGGGTCACCTTAAGATAATAATAAAAAAGAAAATTACAAAAACAAGGAAAAATCCATATTATCCACTACAGTGATCTTTGGAATCAATAAAAATGGCCTATATAGCTACTTTTTTTTTTTTTTTTTAATTTTTCGTTCCCTCTCCAAAGTGCTTAGAAACTGAAAGCAGCCTTTGTCTTTTCCATACAGAAGTTATTTAAAGGTGCATTGTGTAACTTTTCTGATGCAGGGTCTGTCACCTTTTTGTTTTTATGGGTATTAGAGATGATTAGACGATTAGAGACGATTCACTTTGATTTTGAACTTGTTTAATGAACATTATTTCTTATCATAAAACACAAAATATACCATTAATATTGAATTTAAAAAAAAGTAATTGTTATTAATGCTCAGAACTTTTGTTAGTATGAACAATAAATCATAACTTTTAATATTCCTACTGTAGAAATCCAAAAAATCAGAAAAATTACTTAAAATTAAATAAATAAATAACTTTGTTCTTAAAATTAAACTAAAATAGACCCATAGCAACTGGCCACTATGAATAAATATTTGGCTTGTGGTTTATGATATTCTGGTGGAGGGTCTGTCACCTGCTTGTTTCTATGGAGATGTCATTCGTCTACCTGGAATGTTCCGCAGTATGACTTTAAACAGCTCTACTTTACATTTATTCAATTACACATGGTTTTATAGCTCAAAAATACCTAGAAAAGCAGAGCAAAAGGCGTTCTGACTGTGAGCGGGGTCGCCTCTCCGCAGATCAGACATGTAACTTGGTCCGGTTTGGTCTCCGTGAAGATAGAAAGGTTTAATGCCATACTGTGAAACATTCTAGACAAAGCAAGACCATGGAGAAAAGTATTTGAAGGACCCTCCACCAGAAAAGTTACACAATGCAGCTTTAAATTGTGACGTACCAACACAAAGGTGGCCCAAAAACAGAGTAGAATTTCCACTTTAGGTTTAGTTCTTTTCCATTCTGACTTGACATGTGTTCTCAGAATATTTTATGAAATGAAGTCCAACCGGCTGAGCTTGTATTTCCGTGTATTCCTTGTATTTTTTGAAAGCTTGTGTTTCCATTTCACTGGATATTTTGGGTTTTTGTCTTTGTGCAGGGAATTGCTTTTAAACAACAATCTTCTACGAGTCCTGCCTTATGAACTCGGGAGGCTTTTCCAGCTCCAGACTCTCGGACTCAAAGGTAAGACCATCGAAAACTAAACATTAAAGCTGCATTGTGTAACTTTTCTGCCGGAAGGTCGATCAAACGCTTTTCTCACTTTCAGAACGCCTGTTTTTCTAGATATTTTTGAGCTATAAAACCACCTGTGATTGAATAAACGTAAGGCAGAGCTGTTTAATTTAATGTGTAATGTTTCATACTGTGGAACATTCCAAGCAGAGCAATGACGCCACCAGAAAAGTTACACAATGAAGCTTTAAAGTGGGGAATTCAATGGGTTAAGATTGTAAACACTGTCTATTATTATTGTATCGACTGCACTGTGTAATTCCTTCTTTTTTATTATAAGTAAAGTCACATTACTCCTCATCACTAATTCAACTCTTAAGTTATATTTAGACTGTTTAGACCAGACCCGGGCATTTTAAGACCCGACTCTGACCCGCGGAAGGTTGCTTGGAATTAAGAAAATAAAACCTACTTTCAAAATTTTACATAATGCGTGGACTAAAACCGCAGTGCTTTTATTTTGAAGCCTCTGTTAAAGCTCAACAGAGGCTCGATTTCTCTCACTGAACAAGAAAAAAACACTAAAACGTGAACTTTGACGTTTTCTGCACAGTTTGGCAGTTGGACAAAAACTGTGACATATTTTGTATTATATTATTTGACATACAAAGACATTGTGGTGTCTTAATAGGAAGTGAAGAAAGTTAAACTCAGAAAACATTGTGGGGTTAATGTGACTGAAAAAGACTAACAAATGTTTCACGTTTACCAATGTTTTGAATAATTTATATTTTGTAAAATAACCTCACTCTCTCATTCCCTCATAATAACACAGACTCTTACCAGCTTCTGTGAACAACGCCATTTACTGATTTCAACGTAGAAATAAAAGTAATAACCACAGTAGACTTCAAACTTTTGGCCCGACCTTCCAGACTGATTCATGTTTGAGTATTTTATCCTCACGGATTCAAGACGCCAGGGCAGTGTTGCATAATTTTGTCATGAAAAAAAGGAAAAGGAAAAAAAAAAACAGCTCGCTAATGTAAACTGCAGATAGTTCTTAGGTCAGACGATCCAAATCCAAATCCGCTTTATTTATACAGAACGTTTTACAGACAAAACAGAGTCCAAAGTGCTGCACGGAAAACAAACATAAACATCAAATTAAGACAACAAAAGTGAAATTACCAGTCCTAAAACAATAAAACCAGTAAAAAATCAAATAAAAGCAAAACCGTAAAAATCAGAAAATGGCAATAAATAAGTCAAATAACTAATAAACACAGAGGACCTCACAACTCACGCGGCGTTAAAACCCAGAGAGTAAAACACACTCCGCCCCCCCTGGATTTAAGATTATATTCTTCATAATTATATTAAGTTTATCTGTGTTTATTTTATTTTCACTTACCCCCTTTCTCCGCCCACTTCTCTGTGTTTACTTAAGATTAAGTAAAGATTTAATTAAGACTTAGGATCAAACATATAGAGTTTAGACTTAGACAAACTTTATTGACCCACAAGGGACATTATGTGGACACAGGAGTTCACACATCACAATATTTTATAATAACAGAGAATAAAAAATATAAATTGTGATAATAAATTCTAAATAAGTAATAAAAAGAGCAAGAGACACGTGTCAAATAAGGCGTAATTATATAAATGTAAATGTACAAAATAAAATAGAAAATAAGTAATAAAAATAAAATAAAAAATAGAAAATAAGTAATAAAAAGGTCGAAAAACAGTGCAGAGACGATATGATGATTGACAGGACATAAGGTGTAGGGAGTATTATTGTAATATTATATATTATTATACGTAAGGGTGAGTTGTACAGTTGTAGGGAGTATTATCTGTTACATAAGGGTGAGTTGTTGTACAGTTGTAGGGAGTATTATCTGTGACATAAGAGTGAGTTGTGCAGTTGTAGGGAGTATTATCTGTTACATGTTGTTCTGCTCAGACTATATTCTTCATAATTATATTTAGTTTATCTATGTTTATTTTATTTTTACTTTCCCCCTTTCTCCGCCCACTTCTCTGTGTTTACTTAAGATTATAAGACTCAGGGTCAAACGTGTGGAGTTTTCACAATAAAACGCACAATAAAACAATAAAACTGAGCTACAGAGGTGGGGAGTACTCAGTTACATTTACTCGAATAACTTTTTAAGAGAAATTGTACGTCAGTGATTGAATAAATGTAAGGTAAAGCTGTTTAAAGTCATACTGTGGAACATTCCAGGCAGAGCAATGACATATCCATAGAAACAAGCAGACAAATGACACCAGAAAAGTTACACAATGCGCCATTAAAGCTCACAATTTTGCCTAACTTAACACTTTTAATTGTCGTTTTCTGTCATTGTTAACTAGAAGCTTCTGTGTTTTCTGCCAGGTAACCCTCTGTCCCAGGACATTTTAAACCTTTACCAGGAGCCGGACGGTACCAGGAAACTGCTCAACTACATGCTGGACAACCTGGCAGGTGAGCTCAGGCGACGCGCGGGGGCCATGAATATTTAACGTTGTTTTTACCGTAAACGCCGCCACAGTCTTTTGTCCGGCTCACGCTTCACCACATCTCACCGTAACTCCTTTGTTTGTGTCAGTCCACCCAGAGCAGCTCCCACAGAGGCCCTGGATCACCCTGAGAGACCGGGACCAGATCAACTCTACAGGTACAAAACCGACGCCACACACACGAGGACTTAAAAGGTCCATTTACGCTTTTGTAACGTTTCCTCGTCACAAACAGACCTGGAGTTGTGTTTTGTTTCATTTACACATGTTTAACACACAAACCCTGCAGATTTAGGCTGAGTTCTTTTCTCAAACTGAAAACACTCTGTCCCACCTTGTGATGTCACGTCGTAGTACCATAGACTTTAACTTCTTGGGTTCTTTTTTTAAAGACAATACAGTAACGTGTATTTACCTTGTTGACATGTTTCGGCTGCTGCATCTTCAGAACTGTCCCCGGTGTTGGTGGTGACGTGTCGTATATCAGCTGTTGTTACTTCCTGTGGGCGTGGTCAGCTGTTGTTACTTCCTGTAGGCGTGGTCAGCTGTTGTTACTTCCTGTAGGCGTGGTCAGCTGTTGTTACTTCCTGTGGGCGTGGTCAGCTGTTGTTACTTCCTGTAGGTGTGGTCAGCTGTTGTTACTTCCTGTGGGTGTGGTCAGCTGTTGTTACTTCCTGTAGGTGTGGTCAGCTGTTGTTACTTCCTGTAGGTGTGGTCAGCTGTTGTTACTTCCTGTAGGCGTGGTCAGCTGTTGTTACTTCCTGTAGGCGTGGTCAGCTGTTGTTACTTCCTGTAGGCGTGGTCAGCTGTTGTTACTTCCTGTGGGTGTGCCTCCTGTCGCCCGGTGCTCTCTGGAGGAGGGTGTCCAAACGAGGCAAATACACTTTACCGTATTGTGTAATAAAAGAACCCAAGAAGTTAAAGTCTACGGTATTATGACGTGACATCACAAGGTGGGACAGAGTGTTTTCAGTTTGAGAAAAGAACTGAGCCTAAATCTGCAGAACCCAAAAAGTTGAAGTACATAAGAAGACAAAATGAACATCTCGGTTTAATACCATAGACTGAATAAAAAAGTGGACTAAGCGAGCGTGACGTCACCACTCAGAATGAAGCTCGTGATACAAACGGTAACAGGAGCGAATTTGGAGCCAGGATCTGTATTAGGAATGGGATTTTTTTGACAAACAAAATAGTAAAAAAACAAAAACCCCAGGATCATGTAGAATTGGTTAATATGAACATTTTAAGACCAAAATGTCGAGACTCACAGCAGCAGTGACAGAGAGAGGAGCCACAATATTCTAATGTAAGTCAATGGGAGCCAGAGTCAGAAGGAGCCGAAAGAGCCGCATGCATTTCTATATACAGTCTATGGGTAATACAGGAAGTGCTCCACAGTGTTTTTAAACTCTATACACCTTCACTAGAATCATTTGGATGATTTCAACCCTGGAATTGCTTAAAATAGTCAATTTGGCGCAGTATAGGACCTTTAATGAGAAAGTCGGTGATGTGAATGGTTTGAATCACAGATTGTATGAAGAACTGGACTAAGGGAGTGTGACGTCCCCCAGTCAAATGAAGCTCACCGAGACTAGCAGTTATAGGGGCGAATTTGGAGCCGAGTCCATATTAGGAATAGGAATTAATTTACGGACAAAATAGCGACATAAAAACACCAGGAGCATGTAGAGCTGGTTAATACGAACATTTTAAGACCAAAATGAGGAGCAGCAGTTCCAGAGAGAGGGGCGACCGTTTTTCAATACAAAGTGAATCACGCCCATGTTCATTTCCTGTTTAGAAAGCGACGGCTGCTAGAAGGTCAGCTATGTCCATTTGTACAGACAGTCTATGGTATCGATACTGAAAAAAAGTACTTTATCTGAATAGTTTTAGGTCTTTATCTGTATCAGAAGTACAAGACCACAGGGTAGTATAAAAAAGCTCTAATTTGATCTTGAAAATGACATTATGTTGTCTGTGTTGGCTGGTTTCAAGTCTTATCAAAAGTGGGTCAGTACTTAAAAGTTGTGCTTGCATTTGTTGTGTCTCTTATCTCTCTCTCTCTCTTTTGTTTTCCGTCCTTCTCTCCGTCTCCTGTTCTCCTTCAGCGGTGTTCTCGGTCATGTGTTACAACGTGCTGTGTGATAAATACGCCACGCGGCAGCTCTACGGCTACTGCCCGTCCTGGGCCCTGAGCTGGGAGTACAGGAAGAAGGGCATCATGGAGGAGATCACCCACTGTGACGCCGACATCATCAGTCTGCAGGTACTCTACTACTGCAGGTACTCTACTACTGCAGGTACTCTACTACTGCAGGTACTCTACTCTGTGTGTACTTATGGACTGTACTGTACTACTACAGGTACTCTATATGTGTATATAAACTGTACTGTACTGTGTGTATATGCAGTATAAATCATATCTGTCTGTACCACAGACTTCTGTATAAAGAACAGGACTAAAACAGGATCATGTAGAGCGGGTTAATACGAACATTTTAAGACCAAAATGACGAGGTTCACAGCAGCAGGTACAGAGAGAGGAGCCACGATATTCTAATGTGAGTCAATGGGAGCCAGAGTCAGTAAGAGCCGGAAGAGCCGCATGTGAACTCCTATTGGGAACACGGGTAGTGCGTTAGCTATGTCCATTTTTATAAACAGTCTCTGGTCTGTACCATTCTCTCCAAACACATGAGCTCGTCAGTCTGTAGGTCAGACTAACCTCATTATACTGGACCACACTGCACTGTACTAACACTGATACTGACGAAGCATCACCCACCTGTAAATACACAAGACAGACGTATGTTTTTTGTGTTTTTATCAAATATTACAGCAGTCTCTTCTCTTCCTCTCTCCCTCAGGAGGTGGAGACAGAACAGTACTACACGTTCTTCCTGGAGACTCTGAAGGATCGTGGGTATGACGGATACTTCTGCCCAAAGTCTCGAGCCAAACTGGTGTCAGAGCCGGAGCGCAAACACGTGGACGGCTGCGCGGTCTTCTTCAAGACTGACAAGTCAGTTTGAAGGACAAATACTCTAGCAGTACTGTAGTAGTAGTACTGTAGTAGTAGTACTATGAGTATCCTAATTCAGGCTCAGTTGTGATCAGCTGATATTGTTGCCACACTTTACTTCCTCGCTTTAGTACTTGCTGCAGAGTACTGTAGTAATAGTTATTTGATACTTTCATTGTAATACACAGTGTATTTTCTGACATGTAAATGACACGTCCCCAGGTTCACGCTGGTGCAGAAACACACAGTGGAGTTTAACCAGGTTGCCATGGCGAACTCGGAGGGGTCAGAGGTCATGCTGAACAGGGTCATGACCAAAGACAACATCGGGGTGGCCGTGCTGCTGGAGGTGAAGAAGGAGGTGTTCTCCTCAGGTACAGGCTCCGTATGAAGGCTCTGTGTGTAGATCTGTGTTTAAATCACCACAGAACATGAAGCTAATCAACTTTAATACATGCAGTATTTATTTATTATTTTTGTCAACAACTGAAAGTAAGAAACAAAGTACATAAAACTTTGTCTAAATTTATAGACCATTTCTGTTAATGTCCACTCACAGAAAGTAAATGAAAAGCACTGAATCAATAAGACTCAAGAAAAAAGATACAAGCTGTGATTGTACAAATAAACACTGCTGTGAGTTTGTGAGATGAACGCAGGTGTCGTATCTGATTTGTGTTTTAAAAAAAAAACAGAACTATTTCATTTTAAACGATCCAAAGTTCTTCTCTTACCTTATGTATTCCAGGCATCCTAAGTATTCACCGCAGTGAGTTTATGAGCACTTTTCACAACTGTCAGAGGCCAGAATGAAGTTTTGCAGTCAAGGTTAAGCTAACGACAACTAGCATACTAACACACACTACCTGATGATCTAATAATAAAACTTTGCTCAAGTACATGGAGAGAATCATGAGAAAATGTCACAGAAAACAGAAAACAGTTCAAAGTTTGGTAAAAAGCCACAGTGTTGTATCCGTAATAATGAACAGAAAAACTTGTTATATTTGACCTCACAAAACTAAATGAAAATGCGACTCAGATCCGATTCGGTGACGGTTCCAGGTCTGAAGCCGTCCACCGAGAGGCAGCTGATCCTGGTGGCCAACGCTCACATGCACTGGGACCCCGAGTTCTCCGATGTGAAACTCATCCAGACCATGATGTTTCTGTCCGAACTCAAGAACATCCGGGAGCGCGCCTCTGTGACCTCTGACCCCGCCGCGACCCCCGACCCCTCCGCCATCCCCATCGTGCTCTGCGCCGACCTCAACTCACTGCCAGACTCAGGTACTACACACAAACACACGAACACACACAAACACACATATCCTGTATATTACATAGTCTTATAGTTGGATATTCAGCTAATCCAGGAGTGGGCAGTTCTTTTTTCCACGGGGCCACATGAGAAACAGAAAATACTGTGCAGGGCCAAAATGCTTAACTTAATTCTGCATAATATTGTTTTTCTTTATAAAAAACAGTAAATCTCATTGTTTTGATGCTGGTGAGACTGGGAAGAGTTTATGTTCTGACTAAGCAATGAAAAAATGAGGATGCCTTCAAAAAATGTAAAAAAAAACACGTCTAAAATAAAAGTAATGCAGCTTTAGTCCAGGCATGAGGTAAAATTATAAAATATGTTTATTTTGTAATTCCAAATGAGCTTAAACGAGCCGGTCAGAGTCGACCAAAGAGCCGAATGTGGCCCGGGAGCTGCACAATGACCAGGTCTGAGCTGGATTCTCCTAATCCTAATATTATACCAAAGTATAATTTTACGAGTGTCCACGATTCTTGACACCATCACCAAACAACTAAATTCTCAGTTTTCTTTCATTCACGTTGTCTTATAAATTACCAAGTTTAAAGCTTATTGAATCATCCAAAAACACTGTACATCAAGACAAGACAAAGGCAAGTTTTGCTTTGCGTTTTTGCTTTGCTTGTAGCTCAATTGTAAAGTGCAGAACAAGAAAGATGCATTCAAATCACAATACAAACAAAATAGACGTTTTGGAATTCATTTTAAAGATTCAAAGATTGATTTTAGCCTCTAAAATTGTCCAGATGATAATTTCTTAGTTCTTACAAGTATAGTGTTTGCTGAATTTACTGATTAATTGAATATTTTTGACACGGGACATAACAAAGATACAAACTTTTACATGAATTGTTCTCAAATCAAAATGGTCTGGCTCCAAGAAAAGAATAATGTTTTAATTTTTTGCATATCGCCCATCCCAAGATAAAAAATACAGTAGTTTCTCTTCCTGACGGGTCACCGCAGCAGCGTCGAGGTTTGGGTCAAATGCAGAGGACCGACAGGCTCAGCTCGCTCACGTTTAGAGTCACTTCTGTCCAGTTGTGTATCTGTGCAGTTTTTGCAGAATCGTGTTAAAATGAATAAAGATTTAAAGATAAGACACAGAAGAGTGAGCTGTGGGAGGATGTCACTGACGCAGGTTCAAAAATACACAAATAAAATGAACACTTCAACGGAGGACACTTGTGCGTTTAGAAAGAGAGATGTACTAAATACTAACTAATAAATATTAAAACAACACCACAAACTGAAGAATTCTACACATAAAAACAATGGGTTGGTCTTTACTTGAATAAATTTGAATTTTAATAGTTTGTTTATTTCATATTTTACTATTTTAATAAGTGACTGTGACAATAATATCGTGTATCGTGCCTAAATTTTATAATTTTTGTAATATTTTCATTACTGAGATAATTATTTCTATTTTGTTTGATTTAATAACTTAAAATGTATGATTTTTGGTAACTTTGGTAATTCTTGATTATTGATTATTTGCATTGCTATTTACATTTTTCTTTCATTGAATTATTGCTAATGTTTATCATAAGTTTACCTAAGTAATGTTTATTTATGTATTTTTCGGTATTATTTTTTGGCCTATAGCTCCTTATTTAAGACCAGTGCAGGTGCATCATGGGAGTGTGGAGTGGAGCTAAACCGTTTTTTTGACCTCCTGTCGTCTTTTACCTGTTAAATTTCCACTTTTGTACCTTTTGTATGTCTCAGTTATATGTGAATCCTCAGTAAAGAGTTTTAACTGCACTTGGATCGCTCTCTGTGGATTTATTTCACTTTTGAGGCATTTTAAAAAGTGGAACAAGGTGCGGAAAGCGTCAGTCTGTGGCACTGTAATCGTTTGTGGGACATTTCATATAATAATCGCCAGAAAAAAGCTGCTTATCCATGACGTTCTCTTGTAAATCGCTGTTGTTTTCACTTATTTCAAGGTACAGTTTTGTAACAGTTGTTTAAATATGGAACGTTGTGGCTCCTCAGCGACAACACGGCACACGGTTCATACCGGTGCATTTATGAGCCTTAACAAATGCCATGAAACGCCGCGAAAACTACAGGACAAATAAAACATAGAATTAGACACAGTAAAATGATCTGCCTCATGGCCGCGTGTCACATCGGAGGTCTTTAGGCAAAAGGAAAACTGTGTGATCGATGCATTTTCTATCTGTTAATTACAATTGTTAGAAATATAAAATAAAAGATAACTAACAATTAACAAACAATAATTTTAATTTTATACCTTTTTCTAAACCAAAATGAACTTGCTTATGCAAAAAAAAATTTAAATTACACTTACAAACGTATTCATAATATTAAAATTCTAAGTATTCATATCAATAAAATGTTTAAACTGTCGGCAGTTTTAATAATTATCGTGATATTAGTTTTTTTGCATCATAATTGGGACAGAGCCTTTTCCTCTTAACCTTTACATCTTCCAGAACATTTTTAAAACCTCCTCCTCGCTCCGTTGTTTTCAGGGGTGGTGGAGTACCTGAGTAACGGAGGCGTCGCAGAGAACCACAAAGACTTTAAGGAGCTGCGCTATAACGAGTGTCTGTCCAACTTCAGCTGCAACGGGACGGGCGGAGACGGGAGCATCACCCACAGCTTCCAGCTCAAGAGCGCCTACGAGAGCCTGATGCCCTACACCAACTACACGTACGACTTCAAGGTACGCGACGCCACTTTCTGATGTAGGATCCGAATGTCCGAATGGCCGCACTGTTCCCTACCATTTTTAGGCTGTCCGAATGTCCAGTTGGTGACAAAGTAGTGCACTCAAAATTTCCCACAATGCACCTTGAAAAGTCGTGGTCATCGGTGTCACTAGAGCGGGAAATATAGACCACAATGCACTGGGAGAGTCGGGAAAACAACGGCTACAGCAACAGGAGTTTAACTGAACACAACGACTGAATGAAGCAGAGAAAAGTACTACAAATACTACTACTGCTATACTCATGTACTACTACTATAGTACTATTACTCACCCGACTGAATGAAGCAGAGAAAAGTACTACAAATACTACTACTGTTATACTCATGTACTTCTACTATAGTACTATTACTCACCCGACTGAATGAAGCAGAGAAAAGTACTACAAATACTACTACTGTTATACTCGTGTACTACTACTATAGTACTATTACTCACCCGACTGAATGAAGCAGAGAAAAGTACTACAAATACTACTTCTGTTATACTCGTGTACTACTACTATAGTACTATTACTCACCCGACTGAATGAAGCAGAGAAAAGTACTACAAATACTACTACTGTTATACTCATGTACTACTACTATAGTACTATTACTCACCCGACTGAATGAAGCAGAGAAAAGTACTACAAATACTACTACTGTTATACTCATGTACTACTACTATAGTACTATTACTCACCCGACTGAATGAAGCAGAGAAAAGTACTACAAATACTACTACTGTTATACTCATGTACTACTACTATAGTACTATTACTCACCCGACTGAATGAAGCAGAGAAAAGTACTACAAATACTGCTGCTGTTATACTCATGTACTACTACTATAGTACTATTACTCACCCGACTGAATGAAGCAGAGAAAAGTACTACAAATACTACTACTGTTATACTCATGTACTACTACTATAGTACTATTACTCACCCGACTGAATGAAGCAGAGAAAAGCGCTGGTTTATGGAGCTGTAGATCCTGATTCTGAATAAAACACGACTAAATAAAAAAAAAAAAAACCTGTGGAATGAGCTGCGTTTGCACATTAGACGAGCCTCTTCTGTACCTGTTTTTAAATCTCTTCTTAAAACGCACTTTGACAGTTTGAGTTGTTGACATTTTATTAGATTCTGTTTTTATCACATGTTGTTTTATTGTTTTTATTTAATTATGTTCTGCAGCACTTTGGTCAACCTGTGTCGTTATAAATAAAGTTGCAGTTGCAGTTAGATAAACCGTTATGGTGCTCCAAATGTTAAAAGAGCGAGAAAAGAGAGAAAAGTTCCACATTTCAGACAAAAAACAAATAATCCAGTCCGTTTACGTGAAATCCAGCGTGACATAAACTCGTCTGATTATTATTAGTCCATAAACACGTGTGTCAGTCTGATCTGATCATTTTTTATGACAGAAATTGAGTTTTATTGGACTTTTTTTCACCCAGACGACAAAGTCACATGACCTAAATGTAGTGAGCTGTGTGTCTGAATCTCTCTGTGAATGAGTGCACTGTAGGGGGCGCTAAAGAGTGCGGGACTCTGTAGTGAACGAGAGGTTAGTGGTTCGTTGGTGTAAAATGCTTTGAGCCTTGAAGGTGGAAAAGCGCAGTGTAAAAATGTGACATCAGGTTTAATTTCTGCTACAAATATGAACCATTTCTGCCAATATTCTTCAAAAACATGTTATTTCAGTTTACAGGTGATTCTTTCCATTTTTAAAGACTGTGTAACTTTTTGGTCGGGGCTCCGTCACCTGCTTGTTTCTATGGATACGTCATTGCTCTGCCTGGAATGTTCCACAGTGTGACATTAAACAGCTCTACTTTACATTTATTCAATCGCTCATCCCTAGAAACATCTGTCATTCTTACATTATGTACGTGCCGAACGCTGCGGCTGACGTCACATTCGCTTAATCCACTTCTTTTTACAGTCTGTGAGTTTAGTTTAGTTTTGTTTTTTAAGATGGACTAAATAATATTTGTGCTTGAAATAAAGAAATATAAAAAAATAAAATAAAATAAATTAATAATAATAATAATAATAATAATAATAATAATAATAATAATAATAATAATAATAATAAATACTCAATTATTATTATTATTATTATTGATGATGATAATAATAATAATTGTAGTTGTAGTTGTTGTTAAATAAATAAATCTTAAATAAATACAAATAAATAAAAACAAAAAATAAAATAAATTAAAAATAGACTCTTTTTGTGTGTTTTTGTGCAGGGTGTGATCGACTACATCTTCATCTCTCGGCCCCTGCTCTCTGTGCTCGGGCTCCTGGGGCCCCTGGACTCTCAGTGGCTTCAGGACAATAACATCCTGGGCTGCCCTCACCCGCACATCCCCTCTGACCACTTCTGCCTGCTGGCCCAGCTGGAGCTCCGGCGCCCCCTGCCCTCCTCCAGCATCAACGGCATCCACGCGCACAGGTAGTGGAGTGTGACCACTGCCCACCAGCTGCTGTGACGGGACTTTGTACATAATCCATCCAGTAACATCCAGGGAGAACGGGGCTGTGTCTGAACGCAGTATGTTAAAGTCTGATTATAATCAGACTTTAACATACTGCATACTTAACATACTTTAACATTCATTGATTTTAACCAGGGGCGGCGCCTGGGGGGACTTGAGGGGGCACTAGCCTCTCCGAATGACCAACGCACCCCCATAGCTCCCCAAAGATTTTTTCCCCATTTTCATAGGACTCAGTCTCGACTAAAATGTTCAAAAATAGTCTAGAATGTGCCTACACTAAAGAAAGGATTGAATATTATGTGTTATAAATCACTATGGGGGATCACTACATTTAAACGTGTTCAAAACAGTGAAGCAAAACACGGTAAAAGGCTGAAGGACGTAGCCCCCCATAGCTCCTCCTGACGCTGCCCCTGATTTTAACCACGGTAATGCAATTTTGTTTTAGAGGTGGGTAAACATAACAGTAGATTAAAGCTGCACTGTGTAACTTTTCTGGTGCAGGGTCCGACAAATGCTTTTCTCAATCAATCAATCAAATTTTATTTATATAGCCCTTTACAACACTCAAAGTGACCAAAATGCTTCACATTAAATAAAATCAATTAAAATGTGGAATGTTTCACAGTATGGCATTAAACTTTTCTATCAGGACCAAGTTACAGGTCAGATCTGCGGAGAGGCGACCCCGCTCACAGTCAGAATGTCTGTTTTTCTAGTTATTTTTGAGCTCTAAAACCACCTGTAATTGAATAAATGTAAAGTAGAGCTGTTTAATGTCACACTGTGGAACATTCCAGGCGTAGTAGTGAGATCTCCATAGAAACAATCAGGCGACAGACCCCCCTACCAAAAAAGTTACACAGTGCACCTTTAAACAGTTCTGATAAATGGACAAATTCAGGGTTTTTCTGTACAACGCTTTGCTCAAAAACAGACACGCCCACCTCTCTCCTGATTGGTCAGCCTCAGTCATGCCCTGAGTGATTGACGCACAGATTTAACCAATCACAGCGAAGTGTGTTCACCCGAATCCAAATTCAAAGTTCCAAGTCCACGTTTGGTTGTAAGTAAATGTACCCAAACTTTACATAAATATAATATATGAGAGTACTGCACAGGCCCGTAGGCAGAAATTTGGGGGCCCGGGGCAAGAAGCCTCACATGGGCCCCCCGCTAATAGAAATTAATAGGAAGAGAGTCCGATAAGCTCTATTCACGCTTACCAGAAGACGTTTGGAAACATGCGGAGGACGACTTCCAGTGTAGTTCCCGACGCTGGGCACCGTGGATTCAGCAGCAGCGGTTTTCATTCATAACCTGCCAAAGAATTCCATGAAGGACGTGACTCTAATCGTGTTTTCGATGTCACTCAGGCAGCTGGATGGAACTGTCAATCTGCCAAACATAACGGAACGCTAATGCTTTTTTAAATTAAATTAGACGAATTATGACACACAATGAAAAACAGAAAGAATACGATGACATCTAGATGAAGAAAACCGGGCCATTTTCACAGTTTTCCCAGATTTTGTCAGAGTTCCTACCGCCAACAGAGCCCAAAGGAAGTCGCCATCCGCATGTTTCCAAACGTCTTCAGGTTTTGCGACGAAAGCGTGAACAGAGACAATTCTGGGCCCCTAAAACCTTGGGGCCCGGGACAACAGACCCCTTTGTCCCTTCCCTGTCTACAGCCCTGGTACTACAAACTCATTTATAGTACATCGTCTTATTACTTTTGACGTAACAGCCAACGAAACACAGTAGATTCTTATGTGCAATAAACAGAACTAGAGACGCACTGGTTTTGGACACAGCCCTGAGACTCCAGTTCTCATTTTAAAAGACCTTTTCATGTGAACACTACTTTTTAATGAGAAATAACTCTACACAAATATATATATACGGAAAATGAGTCCAAGAAACACAAAACAACTTTATATCAGCCTTAAAAAAAACACATAGATCCAGAGGAGTGAAGTATTGATCAGTGCACTGAATGTCCCCTTTAAAGCTGCAGTGTGTAACTTTTCTGGAGGGTGGAGGCGCCGTTAAATGCTTTTTTTCCATAGAGATGTTACTGATTTGTCTGGAATGTTCTGCAGTATGGCATTACAATAATAATAATAATAATAATAATAATAATAATAATAATAATAATAATTTATTATTATTATTATTATATTTTTTTATTTTTTGACAAATATAAATATAAGAAAACCCCTTTATTTTATTGAATTCATGTTTAAAGTGTCAGAAAAAATGTCTTTCTTAAGTGTAAAACATGGATAACTCTATTTCCTGTAGTTTTCAACACATTTTTCAGCTTTTCTTCACAAATTGCTTCTTTTTTTGCATAAAACTATAATTTATATTTACAACCGTTATATTCCCACCAAATGAAGTCAAAATTAAAGAGTCATACGCACTTTAATGTCATACTGCGGAACATTCCAGGCCGAGCAGTAGAAACAAGCAGGTGACGGACCCTCCACCAGAAAAGTTACACAATGCACCTTTACATTTAAGATAAATCATGGAAGTAAATAAACTGCAGTCAGAGTATTATATAAGATCACGGGCAGGATCCATTTTCTCCACAAATGTCGACCTGCTCACTTTATTTCTTAATTTATGCTGACGATGTTTACAAATTTGTTTACTACAAAGCGATATCCTGCCTTAATAATCTTCTCTGAATTGGTACGAAATTAAAATGTTGTTAAAATATTGTACGCCAGCTAAGCCTGAAACCATGAATGCCTAAAGCTGCCTATAAATGCCTGATATTTCTAAGTAATTAAAGGGTCCATATGACACTATTTTCTGATTTATGTTCTGATGTTGTTTCCTCGTCAGAAAAACAGACCTGGAGTTGTGTTTTGTTTCATTCACACATGTTTTTACGGTCTGTCCCACCTTGTGATGTCATGCGGTGATACACTAATAATACACTAAATAATGTGTTTTTAAACTCCACACACCTTCGCAAGAATCATTCGCGTAATTTCAGCCCTGGAATCGCCGATTTCTACTGAACAAAAGTTAAAACGTAGCTGTTGACTTGAAAACTACCACTTCATGACATCACAAGGTGGAACAGAGCGTTTGGAGCTTTGAGTAATCCTTTATTCTTAGTCCGTGCACGTCTCCAAACATGTGCGAATGAAATTTAGATTTAGACTTTATTGATCCACAAGGGAAATGATTTGGACACAGTAGCTCACATATCACATTATATTACAATAAAAAAGAGTAAAAAAATATAAAAAATGGTAATAAACCTCTAAATAAGTAGCAATAAAAAATAAAACAAAAACAAAACATAAATCCAGGTCTGTTTTTGAGGCGGTAACGGTGTTTTTATGGAGCTTAAAACTCAGCGAAGAGTCAATTTTGCGTGATGTAGGACCTGTAAATTCCTCACACCGTTACGTCAGATTGAATATTTTGAAATGAGGAGGTTGTGGGTTAGACTCCTGATCTCTCTTAAGTGGAGTTTGCATGTTCTCCCTGTGTTTTCCCTTCTCCCCTGTCTCTCCGTCCAAATACGTGTAATACATTAACATATGCACAATCATTTATTTTAATGCAATCCACCGTGCACCATTTCACTATGCACTTTTTAATAAAACCAAACTATTTATGACACTAAAACTTTAATAAAGTAGTCCTGAAATACTATGAAATAAATGTAACATGGCAATTAACAGGTGCAGTGTGTAACTTTTTGTTTTTTGTATGGATATGTCATCGCTCTGTCCGGAATGTTCCACAGTGTGACATTAAACAGCTCTACTTTACATTTATTCAACTACAGGTGGTTTTATAGCTAAGAAATATATAGAAAAACCTGCATTCTCCACAGATCTGACCTGTAACTCTGACTGGTTTGGTCGACATGAAGATAGAAAGGTTTAATGCCACACTGTGGGACATTCCAGACAAAGCAACAACATAGAAAAGACAGAAAAGCATTTGACGTAACTGAAAAGTTACGCAATGCACCTTTAAAATGGTCCCCAGCGCTCATTTAGCCAGGTTTAGATCATTTTTTAGTTTATAAAAAGAGGCAAAACAAGACTAACGTTGGTTTAAATGTGTTTCTTAAATGAAAGAGTCTAAACCAGGATAAAACTCTATGCAAGCGTGAGTCTATAGAAGGAATGTGCTGTCTTTTATTTTGACAGGGATATGGTAGTAGCAGTAGCAGTAGTAGTAGTAGCAGTAGTAGTAGAAGTAGAAGTAGTCGTCCTGTCTGGTCCTCCAAACCAGAAATATTATCAAAAATACCCAATCAGAAAGTACTGCATTTGAAACAATCATCAAAAAACAAAAGTATATGAGACAGTTTGCCTTAATTTAAGACTATAGCTTTATTGTACCACGAGCTTTAGTGTGATTGCTTTATTTGCACATAAACTCACACACAAACCTGCGTATACTTCACTCCTCTTATAGACGGGGTTTGTATCTTAAGAACACTTGTACATTTAAAGCTGCACTGTGTAACTTTTCGGCTGGGGGTCCGTCAGCGTCTTGTTTCTATGGATACGTCACTGCTCAGCTTCGAATGTTCCACAGTGTGACATTAAACAGCTCTACTTTACATTTATTCAATTACAGGTGGTTTTAGAGCTCAAAAATATATAGAAAAACAGTCTGTGAGCGGGGTCGCCTCTCCACAGATCTGACATTTAACTTGGTCTGGTTTGGTCTCCTAGATGCTAAAAAAGGTTTAATGCCATACTGTGCAACATTCCAGACAAAGCAATAACATATCCATAGAGAAAAGCGTTTGAAAAGCGGACCTTCCACCAGAAAAGTTACACAGTGCAGCTTTAAAGTTGTGGTGGCGGGAGTGAGACCTCCATACCGGATCTGTGGTGTTTTGAAGCGGCTCATTCTCAGATCATTTTTTTTTTTGGGTTGTTTTTATCAAACTCGGGGATGTTTTGTTTCTAAATGACATGCAGTCTTTGTACAATTATTACAGTATTACAGACTTTTGGAGAAAATAAATGTTGTCATTCAAAGCAATGCGTGTATTTGGTTTGAATTTCTTGAGTTTATTTGTTTTTGTAGCTTTTTCCCTGCCTCAAGTGGAGGAGTTCAAGTATGTGTGTTGCTGTATGCCTGATCTTTGCCACAAGATGACACTGGTGCAAAGCCAAACCCTCTTGGATCTGCTGCAGCCAGGGTCACTCCACTGTATAAATGCATAAATACATGCTTAACATATATATATTAATACCAGTAGTTTTTTGTTATTTTTAAATGAAATATATTGCAGTTAACATTGTTGTGGATCAAATCCTTTACGGCTTTTAATTAAATACGGACAAGTCGGAACGTTTGAACACGACCCGTTGTTCCCACACGGACGAACACTGTTACCCAAAACATGGCCACCTGCAGCAGAGCCGTGTGGAGAGGTCAGTAGTTTTATCCAAATTAGTTTTTATTTCTGGTTATTGTATTAAGATCAGACTTTGACAGCGTAAAAGCACACGGGTATTTGTTCATTTAAATTCACGAAAACATCCTTAGCCTTTCCTGTTGTTAGCTTGTTTCGCTAATGTTTATCGCCGGTCGTGTCGTAGCTTCAATAGAAATGGACAATAACGTCACAATAACAAAATAACACGAAAATAACAACGACATTCTCTGCAAACCACCTGATGTTCATGTATGGAAGATCATTTGTTTCATCGGATTCTGAATTTTAAATGTCGCTGAACCTCCCACTTGGAATTTTTTAACTCTGGAAAAAAGATATTTGAATTATTTTTAGTCTGAATTTTAGTTGATGAAATATTAAGTGTACATTTTCAAACTGTGTGTGTGTGTGTGTGTGTGTGTGTGTGTGTGTGTGTATATATATATATATATATATATATATATATATATATATATATATATATATATAAACCTTTTAAATATTCAGCACAAATATTTTCAAAACCTCAAATAAATTCAACAGTCTAAATTCAGAGTGAGAAATATTGCCAAATAACCAATTTATAACTCCCTTTACAGGTTAGATCTATGGACAAGCAGGATGTGTTTTTTATTGATATTTCCCCTGGACTGAGACAACTTTGCAGTGAAGGTTGAATAAAACATTTTTGAGATGCTCCTTACTAAATTATTGCTTCCCCAAGTCAGTTAAAAGAGATGACATTCTTAAAAGAAATAAATTAAAATGATTAGAACTTAGTATCTTTCCTTTCCAGTTTCCCCTAAAGTGAAGGAGATACAATTAAAAAATTTAATAAAATGTATCCAAATAAATATTTCGTAAAATAAAATTCAGATTTGAGTCAAGTAAATGTGAGTTTTGTGACACAGGGGAGGAGGTTTTGGAACATCTTTTTATTTTATGTGATTTTGTGCAACAATTTTGGTTTGATTTTCAGCCTTGGCTTCAGTTCAGGGGAATTCAGTTTGCTGTTCTAACCATAAAAAAATGATGATAATAAAAGAATGGAATTTGGTATCAACAATTTATTGATTTTAGGTAAACATTTTATTCACAAATGTCGTTTTTTTAAGCTTAAACCAAACATAACACACTTGAAGAATGACCTGAAGCTTTTTGTTTGCTCATTGGGCCTAATTGAGAGAAAAGCGTCTGGTTTTCTGATGTCCTTTTTGAATGATTTTTTTCACTGTTGTGTTTTTTATGCATTTATTTTATTTTCGTGTGAACTGTATGCTTTTATAAGGTGCTGTTTTTGTTTGTATCTGAAAATCTGCAGTAAAAAAAAAAAAAAAAGATCCAAGATGCCAAGGCAGAAGCAATCGATCCAAAGTGATCTGATCTAATTTTGTAACAAGCAGGAAATGGTGCAGTGAAGCGATCTGATTGGTCAGAATTAGCCTCATCAAAACCTCATCTCTTTTATTTCTTAAAGGTTGAATTTTCCAAGGAAGGAGAAATCCAGCGACTGTTTGTCTTTTTTCAAATGTTCCTCATGTGTGACTCCACCTCCTCCTCCACAGCTCCATAAGTAGAAACTCCTCCTCCACCTCCTCCAGACTCTAGAAATCCTGTTTGTTTACAGCCGGTGCTCGTTCAGAATCGCTGTTGCTGCTGTAACTCTACTGTACGTTTTCAAATGAGAAGCAGAAGTTTCCTGTCCAGAAGTAATTTATCGACCAGCGCGTCAGTCTTTAGACCCTTCGTCTGCTTCAGTTCACGCCATCGCTGGAAGGAATCTCCAAGAATCACCTTAGTTTGGCTTCGCTCCTTTTCCCCTTCTCTTCTTTCAGCGACCTCATAAACGGACTTTCTTTTGCGGCTAACTGGTCGTGGATTCTCGTCCGCCATCGCAACAAACTTTGTGCAAACTGTGAGGAAGCGACAGTTGGAAAAAGCCGCTAAGAACCGCTGCGTTGGTCGAGTAAACGGCGTCTTGCGTCTGTGGAATGTGTGAGAGGCGAACGTAAACCACGTAATCCCAGCGCGCCGGAGAGTCAGTTACTATAGAAACGCAGGGAGTTTGATTGACGACCAAACAGCCAATAGATAAAGAGGCTCTAATGTTTATCTGGACCCACCACGTCCACAGTCGATGGATTTTCATTCTTTTTTTTTTTTTTGGGTCATCATAATTACAAGGCTGTTGCGTCTCTATAATGTCATTTTGAACTTTCATTGACAATTTGAAACTAAAAAAATCCTCCATAAAACCTTTAAGTGTAAACCCCGCCCACAGATGAGACTGGCCAATAGGAAACAGCCTCTGTCCTCCTCATTCACACAGGATCGATTATTTCTGCCTAAAATTCAGAATAAAAATAATTCAAACATGTTTTTTCAGAGTTAAAAATTCAAAGTGAGAAATTCAGCGGGATTTAAAATTCAAAATCTAATGGAACAAATTATCGTACATATTCATGGTTTAAAGAGCGACCAAACACGGACAGATCGCTCGTCCTTTTCCCCGCAGTGGTCTCCGGATGTCAGCGGCTGTCCACTGTCCGCCCTGTCAGTGTTTTATCCCCGACTCCTGTCCACTCCGTCCCCGGGAGGACATTCGCTGTGGCCCGGTGAGTTACATTTTGTTCACCTACTTTTTTAAACTGTATAAGGAATTTAAAAATAAATACAATAAAATACAAACGTTGATGCCCTGGCTTGAATAAATATTTTTTATTGGCTCCCTGAAGAAAGAAAGACACGGAAATCCAATCCACTTTTATTTCTACAGCACATCTTATAAACATGACAGTTTCCAAAGTGCTGCACAGACAAATAATATGATAAAAAACAGTAAATCATAAATAAAAACAATAAATAAAAAGTGTTAAAATGCATAAAGCTAAAAAAAAATAATAAAATCAAATAAAAAAATTAAAAGACACAAAGGACCAGAATAAAAGTGTGTCTTAAGACTGTGATTGTGCACTGTGTAACTTTTCTGGTGGAGGGTCCATCACCTGCTTGTTTCTATGGATACGTCACTCGTCTGCCTGGAATGTTCCACAGTGTGACTTTAAACAGCTCTACTTTACATTTATTCAATTACAGGTGGTTTTATTGCTCAAAAATACCTCGAAAAACAGACATTCTGACTGTGAGCGGGGTCGCCTCTCCACAGATCTGACCTGGAACTTGATCTGGTTTGGTCTCCATGGAGATAGAAAGGTTTAATGCTGTACTGTGAAACATTCTAGACAAAGCAATAACATCTCCATGGAAAAAAGCATTCGACGGACCCTAAACCAGAAAAGTTACAAAATGCAGCTTTAAACTTGATACTTTTGAAGCATTTTGAATATTTTAGTGTTTCTTTACTGCTGCTGTTGTTGTTGTTGTTTTTTTCTAAACATTATCTCGACTTCTTAAGTGTCTAAAGAGGAAAGAAAGATATGGAATTAAAAAGATTGTGTGCGTTCAGAGAAAGACGTTAAAGGTGCATTATGTCACTTTTCTGGTGGGGGGTCTGCCACCTGCTTGTCTCCCAGAATGAGTATGTGGGTGAGTTGTTGTACAGTTGTAGGGAGTATTATCTCCTCTGTCCCTCTATAGTCTGGTGCAGTGGGTGAGTTGTTGTACAGTTGTAGGGAATATTATCTCCTCTGTCCCTCTATAGTCTGGTGCAGTGGGTGAGTTGTTGTACAGTTGTAGGGAATATTATCTCCTCTGTCCCTCTATAGTCTGGTGCAGTGGGTGAGTTGTTGTATAGTTGTAGGGAGTATTATCTCCTCTGTCCATGATGGAGAGCAGTTTGTCCAGTGTCCTCCACAACATCTGTAATGAGTTGATATAAAAGTATCTGGATGTTGAAATATTTCCGAGTAAAGAACACAAATATTTTCAGCCTTCACTTCTTCGTGGCTCTAACGTTCTGTTTGTTTTTTCGTCAGAAAAAAGACGAAGGATAAGAAAGAGGAGGAGGAGAAGAAGGAGGAGAAGCGGCGGGTGATCGACGACTCCGGACGGCACAAACCGTACGGGAAAACGGCCTGGGCTCCGGTGGACGACGTGTACATCCTGAGATTTTACCCCCGGCAGGTGCACCGCGTGGGGGACGCCGTGGAGCTGCTGAAGGCCTACAGAGCCCTGGACTTCACCCCCAAACGGCAGCAGGTCTACGTCGACCTGAAGCTGGACATGAAGCTGGAGAAGAAGGTACGGACATGACTCACGCTGCCGTCATCTTCATTAAAGCTGCACTGCGTAACATTTCTAGTAGAGGGTCCGCCACCTGATGTCTCCATGGAAATGTGATAGCTTTGTCTAAAATGTTCCACAGTATAGATTAAACTTATCGATCACGAGGGAGACAAGCAGGTTACAGCACTAAGCTACATGACAGGTCAGATCTGTGGAGAGGTAGTTATTTTGGTAAAAAAAAAAAAAAAAAAAAAAAAGTCATACCATGAAGCATTCCAGGGAAAGCTAAAACATCTTCATGGAAACAACTAGAAAAGTTGCACAGTGCATCTTTAAAGAATGTACGACTCAGAGTTTACATTTGTTGAATAATGACTATAGAGGGACAGAGGAGATGATAATACTCCCTACAACTGTACAACAACTCACCCTTATGTAACAGATAATATTCCCTACAACTGTACAACAACTCACCCTTATGTAACAAATAATACTCCCTACAACTGTACAACAACTCACCCTTATGTAACAGATAATATTCCCTACAACTGTACAACAACTCACCCTTATGTAACAAATAATACTCCCTACAACTGTACAACAACTCACCCTTATGTAACAGATAATACTCCCTACAACTGTACAACAACTTAATCTTAAGTAACAGATAACCTTATGCCCTGTCAATCAGCAGAGTATTTACACTGTCGTTCTTGTCTCTTGTTTATAGCTGTGATTTTATAGTTTATTTTATATTTTATTACTTATTTTTCTATTTTATTTTGACTTGTACATTTACATTTATTTTTATAATTCTGTCTCATTTGACACGTGTCTCTTGCTCTTTTTGCTACACCATCTATTTTTGTTACTCTCTGTTATTATATTATATTGTGATGTTTGAGCTGCTGTGTCCAAATCATTTCCCTTGTGGATCAATAAAGTTTGTCTAAGTCTAAGTCTAATAAACGAACATCGTTATAGCAATTTATAAAACATCATTTTAACATCGTGGCACCGTCAAGGATTTAGCCTGAGCACGAGGTGGAGAAAACAGGATTTAGAGAACTGGTTACAAAAAGAAATACAATAAAATAAGTATTAAAATGAATGTTCTACCTTATAATACATGAAAACTGAAATTACGCGAAAATAAAAGTACACAAAGGGGCTAATTGTTCATCTAGGGGCTCAGTACATTTCTTTCCTCACATACTAAATAAATACCAATAAAAATATCAACATTTGTTCATTCTTATTACATTTTTACCTCATTTCTTCTAATCTTAGTGGAGATCTTCAGAACGTGGCAGTAGCAGAGCGCTGGTGGCTGAGTAATTAGGGTTGGGCGGACGTTTATTTATAAAGATTTGTTCCGTGGGGGTTTCACCACTAGATGGCGTAAAAGTAAAATATAAAGGACAAACACTAAATTAAATGCATAAATATTAGGGACTGTCACATTGTTTTTTTTTCGTTTGACAGAAAAGAGTGGACCCGTTCGTGAGCACCGTGCATTTACCTCATCCATTCAAGACCGAGATGAACAAAGTTTTAGTTTTTACAGAGGTACGTTTTCATTCAACTTCTGTTTCAACTTCCACTACCTGCTTGTCGCCATGTTTGCTTGAAATGTTCCACTGTATAGCATTAAATTATCCATTTAGTCTAGTCTTTAAGGTGCATTGTGTAACTTTTCTGGTGGAGGGTCTGTCTAATGCTTTTCTCCATGGAGATGTTATTGCTTTGTCTGGAATGTTCCACAGTATGGCATTAAACCTTTCTATCTTCATGGAGACCAAACCAGACCAAGTTACAGGTCAGATCTGTGGAGAGGCGACCCCGCTCACAGTCAGAATGTCTGTTTTTTGTTTTTCTAGGTATTTTTGAGCTCTAAAACCACCTGTAATTGAATAAATGTAAAGTAGAGCTGTTTAATGTTACACTGTGGGACATTTTAGGCAGAGCAATGACGTATCCATAGAAACAAGCAGGTGACGGACCCTCCACCTCCACCAGAAAAGTTACACAGTGCACTTTTAAGTTAAGTTAAAGGTCAGATTTACGGAGAAGCGAGAATAGTTTTTCACTGTATTTTTTGCCGTAAAAACACCTGCAATGGAATAAATGTAAAATAGATAAGATTAATGCCATACTGTCGAACATTCCACTCCATGGAGACAAGCAGGGAGCAGAAAAGTTACACAGTGCAGCTTTAAAACATGTATCAGTGGTAGATCTTCTTTTCTTTCTTTAGGACGCTGATCAGGCCAGAGTGGCTCAAGAGAACGGGGCCGTGATCGTCGGAGGAACAGAACTGATTGAACAAGTGAGTGAAGCTAAAAACATTTAAATAAAACAAATAAACTCATATTTAATTTATATTTGAAAAAACGTGTCTCTCGTTTTCAGATTTTAGACGATGAAATTTCAGCAGATTTTTACATCGCTGTGCCCGACATGCTGCCCAAACTGGTGCCGCTCAAAAACAAACTCAGAAAGAAGTTTCCCAAAAGCAAAAGAGGTAAATCCAGACACTACGAATGAAAAATACGTTTAAAGTTATAAGTTTGACATTTTGTGAATATAAAGTACAGAGAATATATAGTTTTTATTCCTTTATGTACCGTAACTTGCTGTAACGATCCAGCTCAACTAGGGTCGGGGAACTAACAAAAACCAAGATGGAAAATGGTTTAAATAAAGTTAGAATTTAAAGAGAAGGAATGTAAAAGGTAAATTAACAAAAGTGGTCCAAAATATCTACACAAAATAACATAAACTAAGAAAGAAAATTACAGGATTTACATATACAGAGTTTAGATGTCTCAAAAACTGGTTACAAAAACTAGTGACAAACTAAGGGACACATAAGACAAAACCTAAACACAAGTGTCTCAAAATAAAGTCACATAAACCCACAAACAGAATCAAGTGAGAACTAAAAAGGCATAAAACTAAACAGAATTAACAATAACCGACTGTCACACACACAAAGTCAGACGCACAAGAGACTAAGGCTGCGTCCCATTACTCTGTCTTACCCCTTCACTTTATCTACGTCTTTGTCTTGCCCCTCGATATCGAGCTGTGAGGCTCGGGGTACGAATGTTCCCCTAAGAAATGGGACTCCACTCGATTACCGTTTGCTTCTGTTAAGCAAATTGACTTCACACTGATTTCACCTAAAAAGTGCCACGTCAAGGATTATCGGGGACCTCAGGCTCGACAAAAAACCAGCTTGTTTATACATGAAAGTTCGATGAAAACGATAACGTCGGCTAAACAGACATTACTACAATTAAAACCGCAACAACAGTTCACTAAAAGTAACGTAGAACATAAGCGTCAGAATTGTAAACCTGCTAAACTGTTAATTGATATTTACAACTGCTGAAAATACTCACATTTATGAGACTCCTTGGCTGGTCGATGTGACGCTCCATCCTGATCCCAACACCTGCCTGAGCTTGTAGGCCGACCCCTTCGTTTCAAGTCTGGTCCAGAGCTTCCTTCGTTTCAAGGGGTATGTAGCCCGAGGTCGTGGCCCTAGCCCGTGATCAAAATTAGAATCGAGACGCCCCTCGCCCTCACATGAACGAGCAAAACCAAGGGGTAGGAGTAAGACGAAGGGGTAAGACAGAGGAATGGGATGCAGCCGACTGGCCACAAAAGCCAGCGGCCCCGAACAGGTGTGGCTGATCTTCTGGCTGCAGGTGTGGCCAGGTGAGCTCGATGCACCAATCAGGGGCCAGTAAGGAGCAGCCATTCCACAGCCAGGGCTCGTACAGTCGGGATTACATGAAGAATTAGGACAGAAATCAACCACACACACAAAAACAGACAGATCTACAAGGAAGTTGTAGTTCTTTGGCCGTAACACTTTCTGTTTACACGTTTTCTTACCATATTTTATTTTCTTGTGTTTCTTGTAGGTTCGGTTGGTGTGAACATTACCAAAATGTTGGAGCTCTTTAAAACAGGACATGAGTATATGGTAGAAGACAACTGCTTTGTTCGGACACAAATCGCTACGGTAAGTCACGTTTTAGAAGTTTGTGATATTTTGTTTATAGATGGTATAAACAAAATATCACAAACAGCTCTTGCTCTGATTGGTCCAAATGCTCCACACCGATTATAGTTCTGTGTTTGGAAGGTTTAACTCTGTCCATTTATAAAGACAATCTACAGCATAAAGTCATATTTCTGCAATTTTACTATTTCTTTATGATCCGTTTTGGTTTGGTTTTGTGTGATATTTGAACCTCAACTATGACAGGTGCGTTTTAGCAAATCATGGATAAACTGCTACAATATTATCTGAATATTGTCACTGGAATAATAAAAATTGTCGAACTATTATTTTTTTGTGTATTGCTGGTTTTCAGATGACACCACAGCGTTCTAGAGGCCAGTGTTACTTAATACATATTGGCCAGTGAAAATAAAAAATGTTAAAATAATGTTTAATACAGTGAGTTCTTGAATTGAAAGTGTCAAGTTCAACATTTGTGAATTTATGTTTTGGATATTTCATTGCCAAGTACAGTGTAATCAATAGGGGAAATCTGGCTCTTGCGCCCCCTTCTGGCTGTATGACATCATTGCATTATAGAACCTGAAAAACACCACTGTCTGATTTTATTATTTTTCCTCAGTCTTACTCTGTGTGTGACCCTTACAGCTGGACATGCCCTCGGAGCACATCCTGGAGAATCTCCACACCATAATGGCCGACGTTTACTCCCACAGACAGAGCACCGCCGATTTAGGTGAGTTTCATTTTAAAAGAACTGAATACACTCGTAGCCAAAACCTCTTTTTGTCAAACCCTGATCTCGTCACATCTCAGACGCTAAGGAGAGCTGGGCCTGGTTCGACTTAGACAAGACTCGGACCAGGGCGTTAAGGCGTCCAGTTTACAGGCAAGGTCTATGTGGACTAGGGCATCCTGCGGTTTTGTGCGTCCAGAGCGTCGGCGTCCGAAGTTAAAGAAGCTGAACTTTTGGCGTCAGACGCGTCGCTTCGACCAATCAGGAACTACTGTCCAGTGATGTTATTACCCAGAAGAAGAGAAGAAAGAGAAAGACCCGGGAGCCAGAAACACCAGAACAAGAAAACTACGCCGTGTCATTATTAGTGTGTATATATATATATATATATATATATATATATATACGCCGCAACCGCCGAGCCAGTCACCTCAATTCAATTTCAATTCAATTTATTTTTGTATAGCCCAAAATCACAACAAGAGTTATCTCGGCGGACTTCACAAAATTGTTGATTGTTGTTGATTTATTGAGTACATAAAAGCTGATGCTTTTATGTACTCAATACACTAAAGTCACTCTGTCGACCGGGAAAACAAGGCACTCGCCGACCGCAGCGGACGCCCTGGACGTGCGTTAAGTATTTTTCTCCCGTTCATCTACGGCATCCAAGACGCGGCTCGGGGGCTGTTACATAAGGCTGAGTTGTACAGCTGTAGGGAGTATTATCTGTTACATAAGGATGAGTTGTACAGTTGTAGGGAGTATTATCTGTTACATAAAGGTGAGTTGTACAGTTGTAGGGAGTATTATCTGTTACATAAAGGTGAGTGGTTGTACAGTTGTAAGGAGTATTATCTGTTACATAAGGGTGAGTTGTTGTACAGTTGTAGGGAGTATTATCTGTTACATAAGGGTGAGTTGTTGTACAGTTGTAGGGAGTATTATCTGTTACATAAGGGTGAGTTGTACAGTTGTAGGGAGTATTATCTGTTACATAAGGCTGAGTTGTACAGTTGTAGGGAGTATTATCTGTTACATAAGGCTGAGTTGTACAGTTGTAGGGACTATTATCTGTTACATAAAGGTGAGTTGTACAGTTGTAGGGAGTATTATCTGTTACGTATACAAGTAGGCATTATTGGTATGATTATATGTGGGATTACTGAATAAATCGGACATGTTATAGGTGAAAACATTAAAAATATCTCATAAAAAGTTATTCACTTTTACAAACTGCAGGAAAAAGTGTCTTCACATCTCCGTACGTCCCATTCCATCTGAGGCCGTGGGGGTCAGTCTCATTAAACTCTGAAGGGGCCGTGCTCATGTCGGCGTGGTCTTTATCATAACAAAACAAACTCCACACTCTGAGTTTTCTGAGGGTAAATGGTGCGTGAGATTCTGAGGAGTACAACACCGCCCCTGCCTCATTAAACAGACTTTTAATGGACACAAAACACACACTTGTATAAATAAAATCCATCTTCTCCATTTTTAAAAACCAAAAAAGGTCATTCTGTTTCCCCTCTGCACTTCTATTTCTGATGGATAAAACTACAGTAATTTGTCTTTCTGAGTGAGGGGCGGACAGGCGTCACATCTGCCATCTACTGGTCAAAAATCGATTAAAGTTACAGATTGTAGCTTTAAAGGGCCTGTATTACACTATTTTCTGATCTGTTATAATGTTGTTTCCTCATCACAGACGTTTTTAAACTCCACACACCTTCACTAGAATCATTTGGATCATTTCAGTCCTGGAATTGCCGATCTTTACCGAACTAAAGGTAAAAGGAGCTGTTCACTTTAAAACAACAGCTTCATGACATCACAAGGTGGAACAGAGCATTTTGAGCTTTGGAGATGTAGACAGATTAATAATAATAAAATAAAACACAACTCCAGGTCTGTTTTTGAGGCGGTAACAACATTATAAAGCTACAAGAGTCAGTTTTGCGTAATATTAGACCTTTAATAGCAAAGATATAAAGCATCTTATTAAGGTAAAGGTGCACTTTATTGTCCCTGTAGGGAAATCTGTCCTCTGCATTTGACCCATCCTTCAATACCACCGGGTCACCTCATCAGGAGCAGTGCCCAGGAGCCCGTCTCTGTGATCTATCTTAGCTGGAGGATTGTATGGACCAGCGGTGGGCAGTTATTTTTTCCACGGGGCCACATGAGAAACAGAAAATACTGTGGAGGGCCAAAATGCTTCACTCAATTCTGCATAATATTAACTGTATTTCTTTATAAAAAGCAGTAAATCTCATTGTTTTGATGCACTGATGAGACTGGGAAGAGTTTATGTTCTGACTAAGCAATGAAAAAGTGAAGCTGCAGCTTTAGTCCAGGCATGAGGTAAAATTATAAAATGTTTATTTTGTAATAAACGTCAACCAAATGGCCGTATGTGGCCCCGGAGCTGGACACTGCCCAGGTCTGGTACGGAGCAGGTTTATGGATCGAGGGGGTAAACTGGGAGAACATGCAAACGCCACACAGAAAGAAGAAAGGGAGTTGAACCTGGAAGCTTTTTGCTGTGAGGCGTGAGGGCCACTCAGTCACCGTAAACATTTTTTTTACAGCAGTTATGATATTTTATTATTATTATGTTATATATTACATTACAGTAAAGCTCCTGTATCACACAAAACTGACTCTTTTGAAGTTTAAGTTGTGTTCTAATGTTTCCTCCTCAAAAACAGACTTGGAGTTGTGTTTGTTTCATTCACATGTTTGAGTAACACTTTATTATTAGTCTGTCACATCTACAAAGCTCAAAACACTCTGTTCCACCTTGTGATGTCATGAAGTGGCAGTTTTCAAGTGAACAGCTCCTTTTACCTTTAGTTCAATAGAGCTCAATTCCAGGTCTGAAATCATCCAAATTACTACTTATTTTGGTACTTATTGAGTAGTTTATTGTCATTTTTATTTTTTTTTACTCTTTGTTATTGTCATATATTGTGATATGTTTATTGATTGCTGCTGTGTCCAAGTCATTTCCCTTGTGGATCAATAAAGTTTGTCTAAGTCTAAATGATTCTAGTGAAGGTGTGTGGAGTTTAAAATCACAGTGGAGCACTTCCCCACATGACATCACAAGGTGGAACAGAGAGTTTTCTGTCTGTAAATCTGCAGGGTTTGTGTGTTAAACATGTGAATGAAACAAAACAAAACACAACTCCAGGTTTCTTTGTGACGAGGAAACGACATTAGAACATCAGAAAACGGCGTAATATGAGCCGTTTAATATCCAAGCCTGAACCATAAAACACTTCTGGAGTTTAGTTTTTAAGTTGTTTTTTTTTTTTTTTTTACATTTTAACTTCTACGTGACTTTGCCTGCTCCACTCTTTCCTGTTTCTGTTTTTAAATGACACAAACACTTCTCCGACACGTTCTGACATTAGACCCTGGGGAATCCTCAGTCTCTCTCGTTTAATTACCTCTCCAGCCTGGACGCTGAAGTGGAGCTGGCACAGTTTAGAATGTGATCTAATGTGATTGTGTGGGCAGGGAGAGGCTAATGCTGAGCCTGAAGACACAGAGGAGTGGGAGGACCTGGAGGGGGACGGAATAACCCAAAATTGTGCTTCAGTTTGAATACTACTTCATAATATTACTGCTAGTAGAGTAGAAGTACAAAGTAGTGGTCCAAGTAAGTATAAAAAGCATTTTGGGAAACTACTACACAGCAAGTTGATTGAATTTTATCAGAAATTTAAGGTTGGAGGGTCCGTCACCTGCTTGTTTCTATGGATATGTCATTGCTCTGCCTGGAATGTTCCACAGTGTGACATTAAACAGTTCTGCTTTACTTTTATTCAATTACAGGTGGTTTTAGAGCTCAAAATACCTAGAAAAACATGGAAAAAACGGTCGATATACTGCGAATGAGACAAACTTGGATGTGTTTTTATCTGCAGGTTGATGCTCTGGGGAAACAGGGTCAGTTGTGCCTTTTGTGTCTCAAAAAACATAAGAAAATTTAACCTTTAATGTAACTGAAAGGACAAAAGATAGACTTAAAAATGAGAGAAACTAAATCAGATGTGAAGGAGCGCCGCAAGAAACACAAACGTTCAAATTAGGGCTGAGTATCATTAAGAAGTTGCCGATGCGATACATGCCTCGATACAGTGCACTTTCGGTTCGATACGATATATTTCAAATCAATTCGATACGGTTTAATAAAAAATAAAGGCTAAATCATGGCTGTGATACTAAAAGTCTTTGTTAAACCACTTTTTGTGCAAAGTTCATATGAAACACACATTTTAATCATCAAAACAGTGAAAATGTCAAATGTGTTGCATAAACGAGCTTCCTTCCACTAAACAAGCTTCAAAACTGTAGCTCTGTAACAAAATAATTTAGTAAAATATACCAAAAAATACTCTTGGCGATATATCGATACAGCAGCCCACGATATCGATACTGTATCATCACATTAAACTAAACTATATGTCGATATTTCAGTATTTTTGCACAGCCCTAGTTCAGATCATTTCATATTGTCACTTTTCGTCGCTTTTGTCACTTTAGACTTTCTCAGAGTGGGAAGCGGAAGCACAACTTTGACTCAAGTTAAGCGTAGAGATGTGACAATAACCGAAATACCGCAATCTCGTATCGTCAACAGTCCCTCAGTAAAACCGTGGAATATCACAACATATCGAATTACAAGTTTCTCTGCTTAAATTCATCGTTATGATGCAGCAACAGATAAAAAACAGAGAGAACTACATGGACCATGAGCCTTTGCTCTGTTTCAGTCCAATGTACATGATGAAATAAGTGTTATTCAACAGTTTAACATCGTTTTACTTAGACTTGGATTTAGACTTAGATTTAGACTTAGACAAACTTTATTGATCCTATAAGAGAAGACCAGCGACTCCAGGTAGAGGTCTTCAGGAAGCCCACACACACCGACCAATATCTGCTTTTTGATTCACACCACCCACTTCAGCACAAACTGGGAGTCATTCGGACATTACAACACAGGGCCCAAGTGGTTCCTACAAGCGCAGAGGGAAAGGAGAAAGAAGAACAACACGTGGAGAAAGCCCTCTCCGTTTGTGGATATCCTAAATGGACTTTCAATAAAACGAAGAGAGCCAAGAAACAGGACAACAGAGAACCAGAGCCCATGAGAAAGGGTGTAACTATTCCTTACCTGGCTGGCGTTTCCGAAAAACTACAGAGGATCTTCAGACAACATGAAATCCCAGTCTATTTCAAACCCACAAACACTTTAAGACAAAAACTGGTCCATCCTAAGGACAAAACACCGAGCCACAAACAAAGCAATGTGGTCTACTCCATTCAATGTAGTGAAGACTGCAGGGGGCGCTACACTGGAGAAACTAAACAGCCACTTCACAAAAGGATGTATCAACACAGACGGGAAAACCAGGGTGGGCCACAATCTGCTGTACATCTCCACCTAAAAGGACCTCAGTCTGCCGTACATCTCCACCTAAAAGGACCTCAGTCTGCCGTACATCTCCACCTAAAAGGACCTCAGTCTGCCGTACATCTCCACCTAAAAGGACCTCAGTCTGCCGTACATCTCCACCTAAAAGGACCTCAGTCTGCCGTACATCTCCACCTAAAAGCCACAGGCCACTCCTTTGAGGACAGCGAGGTCCAGATCTTGGCCAGAGAAAAGAACTGGTTTGAGAGTGGAGTTAAAGAAGCTATTTTTGTCAAGAAAGAGAATCCTTCCTTGAACAGAAATGGAGGTCTCAGACATCATTTGTCTCCCATCTATAACTCTATCCTCAAACCTAAATCAAAACAAACAGAGAAAACAATGGGACTAGCCAGGACATGTCCAGAGGTGTGAAAACACCCATCATGGCCCTGAATGGTTCTGCTAACTACTCCCCCACTCCCTCTCCATATTGAATAGACTCACCTGACTAACTGAAACTGTATTTAAATATGTGTGTCTCAGAGTAATTTTCATTGTAATTAAGCTCCTCCCTTCAGGCAGATATAAAGCAGTGTCCACCAGCATCTGACCAGAACTGAGGAAGCAGCTTGGATGAGCTGAGAAACGTATTCGACCAAATAAACTCTGTCCAGTTGACAAATTAAATTTCTCCTTTTGCTATTGATCCACAAGGGAAATGATTTGGACACAGCAGCTCAAACATCACAATATAATATAATAACAGAGAGTAACAAAAAAGAGCAAGAGACAGGTGTCGAATGAGACATAATCATAAAAAATAAATGTATATGTACAAGTCAAAATAAAATAGAAAAATAAGTAATAAAATATAAAATAAACTATAAAATCACAGCTATAAACAAGAGACAAGAACAACAGTGTAAATACTCTGCTGATTGACAGGGGCATAAGGTTATCTGTTACTTAAGACTGAGTTGTACAGTTGTAGGGAGTATTATCTGTTACTTAAGATTGAGTTGTACAGTTGTAGGGAGTATTATCTCCTCTGTTCTTCTATAGTCTGGTGCAGTGGGTGAGTTGTTGTACAGTTGTAGGGAGTATTATCTCCTCTGTCCCTCTATAGTCTGGGGCAGTGGATGAGTTGTACAGTTGTAGGGAGTATTATCTCCTCTGTCCCTCTATAGTCTGGTGCAGTGGATGAGTTGTACAGTTGTAGGGAGTATTATCTCCTCTGTCCCTCAATAGTCTGGTGCAGTGGGTGAGTTGTTGTACAGTTGTAGGGAGTATTATCTCCTCTGTCCCTCAATAGTCTGGTGCAGTGGGTGAGCAGGAGTGTCCATGATGGAGAGCAGTTTGTCCAGTGTCCTCATGTCCCTCACTGTGACAAATGTCTCCAGCTCACAGTCGATCACGTGTCCAGTTTTTCGGATCAGTTTGTCATATATCGTGGAAATATTGTATTGAGAGATTTGGATTTCTGTACTGTCACACTGTACAATGTATGAGTCAAGGAGGAGTGAAAATATATATAGTATTTGAATAAAAAGTAGCTTGAGGTCTCTTTTTTCACTTTCCACTCTGAATACCGTATACGTGTAACCTATATAAAAGCGTATATTTAGCATTATAGAGTTCTGCAGTGTTGGCGGTTGGTTCTGTATTGACCCTGATGTCAGATATAAAGATCCTGTAGATTCTAACAGAGTCGTGTGTGTGTCAACGGGTCAAAGGGCTGGAGAAGTGAGGAGGCGTTCGAGGACCGTGGGGAATCACAGCTTCTCCACGTGTGGGAGGGAATAATGTAAGAATATGGAGCTGTTTTACATAGAGGAGCAGGAGGTGGAGGAGAAGCGGCTTTCGTGTGTTCGAAGAAGTCAATTACAAAACAAAACTTGGAAAAATGAAGATCTTTAAACACCGTGGGCCTGTGTTTGGGCTTGATAATGGAAATACTCGAGGTTCAGAATGGTTCTGCTGATGGATTTGTGGTGATTTTTTGGTGAAAATCTGTCCCCAACCTGTCCAGTTCTCAAGCACGAACTAAAGAACCCAAGAACTCTAGAACCTGGATTATAACAAGCACTGAAACAAGGTCTACAACCAGGACTAGAACTAAAACTAGAACCAGAACTAGAACAGGGACCAGAACCAGGACTAGAACTAAAACTAGAACCAAGAAGAATCAGGATTAGAACAAAACTAGAACCAGAACTAGACAGGACCAAAGCCAGGACTTGAACCAGACATAGAACAAAAACCAGAACCAACTAAAACTACTACTAGAACCAGGACTAGAACTACAACTAGAACCAGAACTCGAACTGGAACCAGAATCAGGACTAGAACTAAAACTAGAACCAGAACTAGAATTAGGACCAGAACCAGGACTAGAACTAAAACTAGAACCAAAAAGAACCAGGATTAGAACTAAACTAGAACCAGAACTAAACAGGACCAGAACCAGGACTTGAACCAGGCATAGAACAAAAACCAGAACCAACTAAAACTACTACTAGAACCAGGACTAGAACTACAACTAGTACCGGGACTAGAAATGGAACCAGAACCAGAACTAGGTCTAGATCGAGGACTACAACTAGAACTAGAACTAAACTAGAACTAAAACCAACTAGAATTACAACTAGAACCAACAAGGACTAGAACTAGACCTAAAACTAAAACCGGGACTAGAACCAGGACTCCAACCACTGTGTAACTTTTTGGTTGGGGTCCATCACGTGTTTGTTTCATTGGAATGTTCCACAGTACAGCATTAAACTCTTTTAAACATCTTTTTTTTTTCTTCCTCTGTTCCTCAGGTCCGTTCCTTGAGAGGGCCATCATCTCCAGTCAGACCAGTGAAGGTCTGTGGATCCAGCCTGAAGACCTGGTGCCTAAAACAGAGAAGAAAAAAGAAGAGGAACTTTAAATGAGAATTATAAATGTAATAAAATAAACTGTGTCATTTGTAAACTGTAAGTGTGGTTTATTTTCACCAGTGCAAACCAGTGTTTATGCTTGACAGAAAACCAAATGAGTAAACGGGTGATTTATTTTGAAAAATGATATTGAAAGAGTCATAAACTGTTTATTTAACTCTATTTAACTCTAGATTGTAATGGACAATGTACAAATCGTAACAATGCAGTGTTTGTTTGGTTTTGTGGCTCCCTGCCTCAAACACTGAGCAGTTTTTGAAGCTTTTTGTTTTTTAAGCTCAGTTTTTATCATATCATGGGATTTTAACCAACTAAAAAGAGCGGCATGTACAGTTCAAAGGTCACAAGTAAAGAACTGCTGGACTGTGTGAAATGAGCTGTTTTTTTCCTGTATCCATTGAGACTGTGGAAGAGGCTAGTTAAGAAGCTGTGGACATTTGAGATGCTACAGGCTTTTAACACTATAAGCAGCAGCGAATGTGGCAGAAGACCTTCCAGAGGAAATAAAATCTCTCTAATGGTAGAAAGCGGGACATAAAATTCAGTTTTGATGAAATTTGCAGCAGCAATTTTCATCTTGTGTTGTAATATGATAATACAGGAAGTGCTCCACTGTGTTTTTAAACTCCACACACCTTCACTAGAATCATTTCATCATCAGCTGTGGAATTGCAGATCTCCACTGAACTAAAGGTAAAAGGAGCTGCTGCTGCTGCTGCTGCTGCTGCTGCTGCTACTAAGCAACAAATCACTGTAGAACCATTTCCAGGACGATCCCCACAGGGCCACATCAGAGTGACATCAGGACGCTGCTTTAAATTTCACATACTGCCTTTATGTCCTTCAGCAAGACACTTCACCTCCACCTTCCCTGACTGTTCTATAGATAAACAGACACACATCATAAACTCAGACTCACTAAACACCTTCAAAAAACTGCTCAAAACACACCTTTTCCTCACAGCCTACAGCGCCCCCACATGACCGCTCCTCAGTACTGTTTCTGTCTGTCCTGTTCTTGTTTTAGTGTTACTTTATTGTGAAGCGTCTTTGTGTTACAGTGAAAAGCGCTGTATAAAACTGATGTATTATTATTACTGTAGTGTATGGCACTGGATCCCATAAAGGGGAAGTTGGTTAGGGTTAGGGTTAGGGTTGTACAGGCGAGTGCCGCTTTTCTGAGGGCACCAGGGCGTTAGCTGGGCCCACGCTGCTTGTTTGTGGCAATTGAGCCAACCTGGGTATTTATTTATTTAAAATATGTTAATATTTATTGTGATTTTATTTTTTATTTACTTATTGTTCTGAGTGTTTGCACAATTTTTCACAACTTTTTGCACTATACTGTCCCCTGACTGTGAGCTTCTGTCACAAGTGAATTTCTCCTCTGTGAAATCAATAAAGTCTTATCTTATTTATTTTTTTATGCAGTGATTATGTTAACGATGTAGGAATTTTTTATATATTTTGTATGGCAAGGCCTGATGATTATTTATTTATTGATTTATTTATTTATTTAAAACAAGGACAGTGCACAGAAAACATTCATCTCTGTGAGAAAAGAAGCTCTGTGCCAGATTTAGCTCAGCCTCATTTCCATCTGCAGTCCTTGGGCAGGTACAAAACACATTAAAGAACCTGTTTACATTAGACCAACTCGAACAACAGTGTGTCCTTAAAATAATCACAGTCCTTGTGATTTTAAAGAGGACTTGAGTGAACGCTGGGATGAATGACGGCGTGGGAAGTCGACGCCACAGGTATGCGGATTTTTCACGGTTTTACATTTGATTAAAGTCTGTTTGAATACTTTAACTGTGCATTTTTATGTTTATTACAGTGTTTATTTGTACCCCTGTCTGCTGTCCTTCATAGATTTGTTTTTTGTTTTAGTTAGTCCGCTCTGGATGAAATCTGTTCTCGCTTGTGTTTACCTTTTTGTGTCTTTGTATGTCTGGTACCCCTGGGGCACTTCCGAACTACATCCAGTTAATGTTTTCTGGAATATCATAAGACATCCAAACATAACTTGTGTGATTTGCAGTGCTTGCCGTGCATCTTGTTGGGCGGTGTGCAGTGTTCAGTGACTTGGCCTTATGGTGATTTGGTTTCATTCAGATTGTCACAAATAATATTGGTAAACAAATGGAAAAAGTATAACGGGACGCCCGTCTCCTCCTGTGAAAATAAATAACGTTAACTTACAGTAACAGTACCTCTTTACATTACAATAACTGCAGCTCTGTTCTATTCGCTCTGCCCCAGGGCACATATGGCAGCAGGATTAACCCTTTCTCCTCTGTTTGGAGCACATAAGCCGGTCTCAAACATGGCCGGACTCTGGTTTATTCCAGTAATGCTAATATAATAATGTCATGTCTCTTAATCCCATGTTAAAGTACGGTTTATGGTTTATGGTTTATGGTTTAGACAAATCCATACAAGTTCATGTATGTGAGAGGATCAGACCTTAATAGACCCATCTGTGCGACTGAGCTGGAAGAAACAGAGAAAAAAATACTCAAGTAAAAATATCATATTAAAAAATACTATTAAAGATGTATTGTGTAACTTTTCTGGTGGAGGGTCTGTCAAACGCTTTTCTTTATGGAGATGTTATTACTTTGTCTGGAATGTTTCACAGTATGGCATTAAACCTTTCTATTTTCACGGAGATCAAACCAGACCAAGTTACAGGTCAGATCTGTGGAGAGGCGACCTCGCTCACAGTCAGAATGTCTGTTTTTCTAGGTATTTTTGAGCTCTAAAACCACCTGTAATTGAATAAATGTAAAGTAGAGCTGTTTAATGTCACACTGTGGAACATTCCAGGCAGAGCAATGACGTATCCATAGAAACAAGCAGGTGACGGACCCCCAACCAAAAAGTTACACAGTGCAGCTTTAAGGAAAAGTATTTGTTGCCTTGGTTTAGTTTAGTTTAGTTTAGTTTATTAAGGACCTTGTACAATTAAAACATAAATGTCGCCATTTAATGCATTGCACCAGAGTTAGCCTCGGGCTAATTTACATCTGTGGTCCCTGGCAGGACATAAAAACATATAAACATAAAGATACAGATAAATACAAAATACAATACAAGATAAAAACAAATCATCTACACAAGCCCCCCCCCCCCACACACACACACCCACACACCCACACACACCCACACATACACACAACCACATTCTGTCAGCACCATAAGTCAATGATTGCAGTTTTGACTGTTTTTTAGTAGTAGTTTAAGCTGTATATTCCTGTGCCTTTTAGCTTAGCTTACAGTGTTGTGTTTTTTAGTTGATTGTAAATACTTATTATTATTATTTATCTTGATTTTGATGCATGCTCTTATTTTCCTACTGTTTCTGTAACTTGAGTTGTGACACTGCAATTTCCCCATTGTGGGACAAATAAAGGATTATCTTATCTTATCTTATCTTATTTTGAAGCTGCTGATGGAGATCACAGCTCTTTAAGTCACTTGTTAGTGCATTCCATTGTGTTGTGGCATTAAAAGAGAATGAAGATTGTCCAAAAGCTGTACGATATGAAGGTATTCTACAGTCATAAACAGATGCTATTCTTGATGATCGTATTGAACCAGCAGGGCGGTGACAGACAAACTCCAAGAGACAAGCTGGGGCCAGACCATTTAGAATCTTATATACAAGACATAAGCTTGAAAAAGCTCTGAAGTTTTCAAAGTTTAATAAATTATGTTTCTCTAAAATATGGCAGTGGTGATAGTGAAATGTTTTTTTTATCAAGAATTTTTATGGCTTGTTTATATAGTGATTTTAGTGGTCTAATATTAGATTCACTGGCCTGCCCCCAACAAGTGATGCAATATGAAATATGTGTAAAAATAAGACCATGCATGAATATTTTGGCTACATCCATAGGAAGCGACGATCTTATGTGTCTGAAATTTGCCAAGTTATATTTGATTGTTTTTGTCATTTTTTTAATATGCTTTTTAAAGTTAAGCTTAGAATCCAGTGTTACACCAAGGTATTTAAATTCAGTAACTATGTCAATGGATTCATGCCTAATTTTAATACTTGCAGTTGGAGTCTGTCCCTTACTTTTGCAGAAGAACATGCCCTTTGTCTTACTGATGTTCAGAGTAAGACAGGACTGCTCAAGCCATTGGGCCACACCTTGCATAGCATTTGTTAATTTCTCAGCAGCTACCAGAGCGTTTTTACCATGTACATACAGGACAGTATCATCTGCATACAGTTGTACATCAATTCCATTACAGTATTGTGGAAGGTCATTGATGTACAAACTAAAAAGAAGAGGACCCAACACAGATCCTTGAGGCATGCCCATTGTATTTTTTACATAACTGGAGTATTCATCTTTGACTCTGACACATTGCACCCTATTTGAAAGATATGAGGAGAGCCATGTCAGTGTTTGTGTTGAAAAATTAAAGTAAGACAGTTTGGAGGTGAGAATATTGTGATTTACAGTATCAAAGGCTTTACGCAGGTCTAGGAATACAGCCCCAACAACGCCACCCTTTTCAAGCTGTGCTCTGATTTTTTCAGTGAAATGTAAAACAGCTGTTTCAGTACAGTAGTTCTTCCTGAAACCAAATTGCGTATTGCTTAGACCTGGGTTACAGGTATTTAGGTGTGTTGTTAGCTGCTGAATAGCTACCTTCTCTGCAACCTTTGAGAGTACTGGTAATACACTTATTGGCCTGTAGTTATTTGGCTCGTGACAATCTCCAGACTTGAAAATGGGTGTGATAACTGCGTGCTTCCAGTTATCGGGGAAGCAGCTTTGTGTTATGGAGAGATTGATTAAGTGTGTGATTGGGGGTGTTAGAGTGTTCAGATGTTTCTTTAAGAGTATACTGTCCATATGAAAAGCATCTTTACTTTTAGAAGTTTTTAAGGAACCAATAATCTTTTTAATGTGTGATTCATTGGTGGCTTTTAAGTTGAAGCCCTGGTCAGCTTCAGTATGTAGGGAAACAACAGGTGTGATATTATTCTTAAAATGATTGCCTAACTCAGAAACAGCCTCAATAAAAAATGAATTAAATGAATTCAAAATACTTTATGATTGAATCTCTATAATAATAATAATAAAAAGAGGTGAGTAGCTTAATTCTGAAACATTACTTTACGATACAAATAAATAAAATAAACTTACAGATGGTTGTTTTAAAGATCCACTGTGTAACTTTTCTGGTGGAGGGTCCATCACCTGCTTTTCTCCATGGAGATGTTGCCTGGAATTTTCCACAGTATGGCATTACACTTATTTATCTCTGCAGAGACAGCAGGTGATGCCAAGTTACAGTAAGAATGCAGGTTTTTCGGTCATTAAAATTCATGTTATGAAAGGTGCGAGGTGTAATTTTTTGGTTGAGGGTCCGTCACCTGCTTGTTTCTATGGATACGTCACTGCTCTACCTGGAATGTTCCACAGTGTGACATTAAACAGCTCTACTTTACATTTATTCAATTACAGGTGGTTTTAGAGCTCAAAAATATCTAGAAAAACAAACATTCTGACTGTGAGCGGGGTCGCCTCTCCACAGACCTGACCTGTAACTTGGTCTGGTTTGGTCTCCATGAAGATAGAAAGGTTTAATGCCATACTGTGGAACATTCCGGACAAAGCAATAACATCTCCATGGAGAAAATCATTTGACGGACCTTCCAGCAGAAGAGCTGAAACTGTCCAACCAAAGTCCAGCAAGAAAGCATGGTTGAAATTTCGATAAATAAACATATATTCTGGTCATTTTCTTTCAACGAATTGCTTTTTTGGGACTTCTCACTCTAAACTCAAGAGGCAGGGATGAGAAAAAAACACTATTCCAGCACTAAACAGCCATTATCTGCTCGTGGTCCATTAAACCCACGTCTTTGTAATGAACTGAGAAATGAGAGTTTAAACAAGCCTTCACATCACTACCTCCTGTTTCTCATTTAGCTTCAGTGTTTAAAAGTTATTTCTGCATGTCTCCGCAGACTTCAGACTCATCGAAAAGGCACTGTTGTGAATCTGAAAATGAAAAGGCCCATTTTACGCTGTTTTCTGATCTGTTCTAATGTCGTTTCCTCATCACAAACAGACCTGGAGTTGTGTTTTGTACTGAAAAGTAAAAGTATTTTTTATTATAGATAGTAGTATAATATGCTGAAAAGGCTGAGGGTTTATTTTTAACATAATTTGCGCAAACAAAAAAATATATAACAACAAATAAACACATAAAAACAGCTACAATAAAAAGATCGATTCATTTGTTTCTGCTGAACAAAACTGAGCACAAATCTGCACCAAAATCACTACATTTGAAGTTATATTAGACCTCAAAAAGTACATTCTTAAACAGGTACTTGAATACTTTTACTTACTTTCACGTGTTGCTTTTACTTTTACTTGAGTTTTTTTTTTTTTTTTTTTTGCTTTGGTATTTGTACTTTTACTTAAGTGACAAAACTGAGTACTTCTTCTGCCGCTTCATGACATCACGAGGTGGAACAGAGCATTTTGAGGTTTGGAGATGTGGACAGACTTTTAATAAAGAGTTACTCAAACATGTGAATGAAAAACACAACTCCAGGTGTGTTTTTGAGGAGGAAACAACATTAGAACACGACTTAAAGCTACAAGAGTCAGTTTTGTGTAATATAGGACCTTTAAGACATAGGACCTTAACAAATGTACTCCTAGTGATGGAAAAAGTACTGCAAATTTGTAAAAGTATGGCTAAACATGGCTAAAAAAATACAACTCAAAGTACTAGTTACGATTTGATTTGAATATTTCCTTTGTATTTATCTGTATTTAAATGTAAAATCTGAAATCAAAATCTTACATTTCCTTACATTTTGCACTGTGTGGTTGGGTGACCAGATTTTCAAAATTCAAAACCAGGTTTGTTTGTTTGTTTGGTTTAAATAAAATTATAAAAATTATAAAAATAGTGTAAAAACATTGTGTATTCTCATGTCAGTTATAATCTGAGGAGCTTCTGTCGCTGCATTTTTTTGCTTTATGCACATTCCAAACACAGTTTTCTGTATTTTGGCAAAACAAACAACAATTTATGCTCCTCTTTACTGTTTCCAGAGATCAGATTAGTCAAAAAATGTGGTCCTGGTTTAGTCCTGGTTTAGACTTGATGTAGTCCTGGTTTAGTCTTAGTTTAGTCCTGGTTTAGACAAAAATAGGGACATCTGGGACTTTTCTTGTATAAAACTGGGACAAATCAGTGGTTTTGTATAAATCTGCAGGGACAGGGGACACAGGGCTCAAAACTGGGACTGTCCCGGGTCAATAAGGACGTCTGGTCACTGACAAAGATAAAATTCTTAATAATTAAATAGAGATCCTGTATAGTGGTCTGATTTTTTCACAAAGTTTTGCTTTTACAATACGCTCTCTGGGGGAAAAACATTTACATATTGTAGTAGAGAAGTTGAGCGCTTCAGCTTTAATCTGTTTTCCTAAGTGTCGTGTAAAGTGCATTTTGTCTTTGCCTGTTCCATCTCCACAGCGAAGCTCCGCTCTCCTGTTTTTAAATGACACTTTCTGACATTAGACCCTGGGGAATCCTCAGTCTCTCTCGTTTAATTACCTCTCCAGCCTGGACGCTGAAGTGGAGCTGGCACAGTTTAGAATGTGATCTAATGTGATTGTGTGGGCAGGGAGAGGCTAATGCTGAGCCTGAAGACACAGAGGAGTGGGAGGACCTGGAGGGGGACAGGGATCACTCCACTGAAAACATGGAGCTCTGGGGTGGAGCAGATGGGCTGATGGTTCACCTCATGTACAGTGTTAAATGAGAAACTCTGAGGGCGAGAACATTCTGGATTCAATACTTGTTAAAGGCCCTGTATTATGTAGAACTGACTCTTTTGAGCTTTAAACCGTGTTAAAATGTTGTTTCCTCCTCAGAAACAAACCTGCTCCGTACCGGGGGGCGCGCCACCTCCACCAGCTCCTCCGTCCAGAAACAAACAGAAATAATTGTAAAAAATAAACAATTTCATAATAAACCTGAGTGGTATATTCTTCATTTACCAAACAATAATAATATACATAAAATAATAATAATAATAATAATAATAATAATAATAATAATAATAATAATAATAATAATAATAACTAAAATAAAGGCTTCATAGTGCGTAAACCCCGTGTTACGTAAAGAGCGTCACGTGATCTGCGCCATGGCGCGAACAGCCCCTAATTAAAGCACCCGGAAACAGACGCTCGGTTTGGCGGAGCCGCGGTGCGTCACGGGAACGGCGTCACGGACAGGTGAGAGCGGCAGGTGAGAGCGGCAGGTGTGAGGAAAGTTTGTTAACGCGCTGAAGTCTGAATCCTGTGGCGAATTAGTGTCAGAGGAAAAGGAAAAGGCGTGAAGCGCGAACGGTGCGTGAAACAGCGAGAACACGAGGAGTGAACGAGTGTGTGCGTGAACGAGTGTGTGAACGAGTGTGTGAACGAGTGTGTGCGTGAACGAGTGTGTGAGTGAACGAGTGTGTGCGTGAACGAGTGTGTGCGTGAACGAGTGTGTGAACGAGTGTGTGCGTGAACGAGTGTGTGCGTGAACGAGTGTGGGAGTAAACAAGTGTGTGCATGAACGTGTGTGTGCGTGAACGAGTGTGCGTGAACGAGTGTGTGAGTGAACGAGTGTGGGAGTAAACAAGTGTGTGCGTGAACGTGTGTGTGCGTGAACGAGTGTGTGAGTGAACGAGTGTGTGCGTGAACGAGTGTGTGAGTGAACGAGTGTGTGCGTGAACGAGTGTGGGAGTAAACAAGTGTGTGCATGAACGTGTGTGTGCATGAACGAGTGTGTGAGTGAACGAGTGTGTGCGTGAACGAGTGTGTGAGTGAACGAGTGTGTGAGTGAACGAGTGTGGGAGTAAACAAGTGTGTGCATGAACGTGTGTGTGCGTGAACGAGTGTGTGAGTGAACGAGTGTGTGAGTGAAAGAGAGTGCGCGCGGTCACATTTAGGCCTAGAATCATAAACGGACTGGCTCCTAAAGCTCCAAACGCTCTGTTCCACCTTGTGATGTCATAAAGTGAATAGTTTTCAAGTGAACAGCTCCTTTTACCTTTAGTTCAGTAGAGATCGGCAATTCCAGGACTGAAATGATCCAAATGATTCTAGTGAAGGTGTGTGGAGTTTAAAGACACAGTGGAGCGCTTCCTGTATCACCACGTGACATCACAAGGTGGAACGGGGTGTTTTCTGTTTGAGAGAAGAACTCAGCCTAAATCTGCAGGTTTGTGTGTTAAACATGTGTGAATGAAACAAAACACAACTCTGCTCTGTTTGTGATGAGGAAACATTAGAACAGATCAGACATTAGGGCCCTTTAATAAAAATACTACACATATTTACAGTATACATCATTATTCACTCTGTTGTTGTAAGATCCTGTTGTAGCCACAGCTGTCCTGGGGCAGACTGACAGAAGTGAGGCTGTCAATCTGCACCATCTGCCCCTCCGACCACCACCATCACACACACATCACTTTGATACCAGGCAATGTGGGTGAAGTGTCTTGCTTAGGGACATGGGTTAGTGGGCGAGTGCTCAACCCACTGAGCCAGAGCCACTGTTCTGTGTCGAGACGGGCCCCTCAGTAAGAATACATGTTTCTCAAGATGTTTAAACATTAAAGTTGAGATATTTCCATGGAGACGAGCAGACGGACCCACGCACCGTTTAAACCTCAGACCTTAGACCGAGGAAGTTAAACAAGTGACACTTTTCCTTCAGAAGCTCCAGAGAAGTGAGAGCGTCAATGGGAGAAAGGGCTGGAGAAGTGAGGAGGCGTTCGAGGACCGTGGGGAATCGCAGCTTCTCCGTGTGGGAGGGAATAATGTAAGAATATGGAGCTGTTTTACATAGAGGAGCAGGAGGTGGAGGACGATCTGCTTTCTTTTTTTTTTTAACCTTTTCAAATGTCGAATCACAATCAAGTCTCTCAGTTTTCTAATTTCGTCAGTAGAGACTTTTTGACCCCAAGCCCCAATTAAATTCTTGCCGTTCTCCAGCCGTGATCAAACCAAGACTAAAGCTGATGGGGGGGAGCCCGGCGGGTTGGGGGAGCGGGTGTGGGGCGGTGCCCGGCGGGTTGGGGGAGCGGGTGTGGGGCGGTGCCCGGCGGGTTGGGGGAGCGGGTGTGGGGCGGTGCCCGGCGGGTTGGGGGAGCGGGTGTGGGGCGGTGCCCAGCGGGTTGGGGGAGCGGGTGTGGGGCGGGCTCTAGAGTGATGATTGACAGCCGACCGACAGCCACAACAATCCAGCACGGCGCGGTCCGGTGCGCTCCAGACTTTGAAACAGAGCGGACATTTGTGCTCGGGTCAGGCCGTTTCTCGTTTCTCCAGACACGGCGGGACATGGCAGTGCCCGGCGGTGCCAGATGGGGGCGGCGCTGAGAGGGGCTCCTCACGTCCCGCCTGTAGACGCCAGGGGCTCGTCACGTAATAACCTCAGAACAGAATCTGACTCACTGACGGCCGTTTGTCCAACCCAAAAACTCATTATTGATCCTAAAGAGGCGGAACAGACACGACTTTGACCCAAAAGTCTGATTTTTAACAAATATGAACTAAAATGCCAAAATAAGACCAGGGACAGTTTACACTTCTATTTTAGACACATTTACACAGTTAATCAGTAGAAAAAAGTGACTTTGGTGTTTAGTGGCCCTTTAAGTCCATTTTAAAGTTGATAAATTTTACTTCACTACATTTGAGAGCAGGTATCTGTACTTTCTACTTCACTACATTTTTGAACAGGACTGAAAAGTAAAAGTATTTTGTAGTTTGAAACCTGCTGAAAAGGCTGAGGGTTTATTTTTAACATGTTTATAGTTTGAGCAAAAATACACAATAAAAACAGCTGGTGGTGTGATACTGTCATGGCCACAGCTGTCCTGGGGCAGACTCAGACCGTCACTCACGTTCACACCACTTTAATACTCGACAATGTGGGTGAAGTGTCTTGCCTAAGGACACAACAATAGTTTTTTCTTTTGCCACTGCGCCCCCCTGTGGCACCTGATTTTCCCAGTGATCTCCCACCAGGCCCAGCTCTGCTCTGACCAGGAGGTTTGGCCACTTTAATACTTTTACTTCAGTAGATTCTTTTCATGTGGTACTTTTACTTTTACTTGAGTGTTTCTCGGTACTGGTCTCTGTACTTTTGAGTAACAAAATGAGTACTTCCTCCACCAAAGGTTCTCCAGCTCTAAACTCTAAATCTTGTGACTTACCTGCCTTTTGTCTGCTCACAAGTCACATTTACTTGAGTAATTTTTTAAAGAAACTGTACTTTTCAGAGTACTTTTTAGCCGCATATTTTTACTCCTACTTGCTAATATTTGTATTGAAGTAACAGTACTATTACTTGAGTAAAAATTGTCCTTCCTCTTCCCACCGTGAGTGAATCTAAAGTAACAAAAGCTCCTTCAGATCTGATTTAGTTTGTCTCATTTTTGTGTTCCTCCAGATTTTGTGCTTTATTTAATGTTTTGCCCTTCCAATTACATTAACTTTCAATTATAAAGTTACAGTATTACATCCTGACAGTTGTTCTTTCAACACCAACATTTTTTGTGCATAATCCACACTGTTTTGTCCATATCGTTTATGAACACAAGAGGGCAGTGTAGATCCAGAAAAGACACGCTCGCTTTGGCATCGCAGTAATAAATGTCCACGAGTCTCAGTGAGAGAAAATTATTGTATTTTAAATCAAATCTGAGTTCAGAGGAGATGATTGTGGTTCTCAAGTTTTTCCTCATAGAAGGAAAGACAGGGGGCGCTCTGGGACAGCTCTATTTGCTTGTTTCCTGTAAAATTTGCTTAATCTGCTTGTTTTTTAAACGGACGACTGTTTCTCTGTAGATCTTCTAACATCTGCTGTGTAATTTAGGGTCTACAACACTGAAAACGAAAAATGCATATCGAAATGAGACTGTATCCCTGTATTTTTCCTCACTGAGATAAAATAAAACCACATTCATGATTTCAGTGAAAATATTTAAGGCTGCTTACCACCTTAGACTGTATATTTAACTTTATTTTACATTTATTTTACCTGGAGGTCCCATTGTGATTCAGAATCTCTTTTTCAGCAGAGACGTGGCCAAGGCTGCAGCAACGCAATCGATACAAAACAGAAAAATCACAAAGGATCACATTATAAAACCATTTGCATCTCAAGAAAAACACACACCCCTCTCTCTATAACTGCTGCTGTGAGTTTTCTCATTTTTTTGCTCTTAAAATATTCGTTTTAATCCTGCTCTACATGATCCTGGTGTTTTTATTTCGCTGTTTTGTCCATAAATTCCTATACTGAATATGGACTGTCTTAGTGAACTACAAAATACAGTGTGAAATGTGCAAACTTCTAATTTAAAAGTCATGCAAAATTGACTCTTGTGAGCTTTTAGTCATTCACACATGTTTGAGTAACTCTTTATTATTCGTCTGTCTACATCTCCAAAGCTCTAAACGCTCTGTTCCACCTTGTGATGTCATGAAGTGGTAGTTTTCAAGTGAACAGGTCCATTTTTTAGTGTCTATAATGTGTCATAAATGTAAATTATTCAACCAGCTACAGCTCAAACGTTATCAGATACAACTAACGCTACAAAAATACGACAAAATGGTCAACTAGTGCAAAGAAAATGTACACGCCGTAATTATACAACCCGAAAAGTTTTGTTAAACTTTTCATATATTGAACGATAAGTCAGTGTAGTAATTATCATGCCTGGCTACTTAACAGTGGTGGAAGTAGTACTCAGTTTTGTTACTTAAAGGTGCATTGTGTAACTTTTCTGGTGGAGGGTCTGTCAAAAGCTTTTCTTCACTGCACTGCAAAAAAGCTTGGCCAAAATGTAAGATCTAAACACTTAAATCTATCAGAAAATGACTTAAAAGTAGTGAAATTTTCTGTCCATGCAGCAAGATCATTTTACTCGGCAACTTAATTTAAAATAAACTGCCTCTAGACTAAAATTAATCCAATTCAGAACTAGTAAGTAGACAATAAATCTGAAAACAAGATGAATAACCTGGTAGAAGTTTTAAAATCTTGGCCATCCAGTCTCTATAAATTCCCTCGGTTCTTTCAGTCTTTATAAACTCCCTCTGTTCTTTCAGTCTATAAACTCCCTCTGTTCTTTCAGTCTATAAACTCCCTCTGTTCTTTCAGTCTATAAACTCCCTCTGTTCTTTCAGTCTCTATAAACTCCCTCTGTTCTTTCAGTCTATAAACTCCCTCTGTTCTTTCAGTCTCTATAAACTCCCTCTGTTCTTTCAGTCTCTATAAACTCCCTCTGTTCTTTCAGTCTCTATAAACTCCCTCTGTTCTTTCAGTCTCTATAAACTCCCTCTGTTCTTTGAGTCTCTATAAACTCCCTCTGTTCTTTCAGTCTATAAACTCCCTCTGTTCTTTCAGTCTATAAACTCCCTCTGTTCTTTCAGTCTCTATAAACTCCATCTGTTCTCCAGTCTATAAACTCCCTCTGTTCTTTCAGTCTATAAACTCCCTCTGTTCTTTCAGTCTCTATAAACTCCCTCTGTTCTTTCAGTCTCTATAAACTCCCTCTGTTCTTTCAGTCTCTATAAACTCCCTCTGTTCTTTCAGTCTCTATAAACTCCCTCTGTTCTTTCAGTCTATAAACTCCCTCTGTTCTTTCAGTCTCTATAAACTCCCTCTGTTCTTTCAGTCTCTATAAACTCCCTCTGTTCTTTCAGTCTCTATAAACTCCCTCTGTTCTTTCAGTCTCTATAAACTCCCTCTGTTCTTTCAGTCTATAAACTCCCTCTGTTCTTTCAGTCTATAAACTCCCTCTGTTCTTTCAGTCTCTATAAACTCCATCTGTTCTCCAGTCTATACACTCCCTCTGTTCTTTCAGTCTCTATAAACTCCCTCTGTTCTTTCAGTCTATAAACTCCCTCTGTTCTTTCAGTCTATAAACTCCCTCTGTTCTTTCAGTCTCTATAAACTCCCTCTGTTCTTTCAGTCTCTATAAACTCCCTCTGTTCTTTCAGTCTATAAACTCCCTCTGTTCTTTCAGTCTCTATAAACTCCCTCTGTTCTTTCAGTCTCTATAAACTCCCTCTGTTCTTTCAGTCTCTATAAACTCCCTCTGTTCTTTCAGTCTCTATAAACTCCCTCTGTTCTTTCAGTCTCTATAAACTCCCTCTGTTCTTTCAGTCTATACACTCCCTCTGTTCTTTCAGTCTCTATAAACTCCCTCTGTTCTTTCAGTCTCTAAACTCCCTCTGTTCTTTCAGTCTATAAACTCCCTCTGTTCTTTCAGTCTCTATAAACTCCCTCTGTTCTTTCAGTCTATAAACTCCCTCTGTTCTTTCAGTCTCTATAAACTCCCTCTGTTCTTTCAGTCTATAAACTCCCTCTGTTCTTTCAGTCTCTATAAACTCCCTCTGTTCTTTCAGTCTCTATAAACTCCCTCTGTTCTTTCAGTCTCTATAAACTCCCTCTGTTCTTTCAGTCTATACACTCCCTCTGTTCTTTCAGTCTATAAACTCCCTCTGTTCTTTCAGTCTTTTCCAGTTTACACCTGTGCACCTGTTTTGTTTCTTCCAGCATTTTTGAGCCTTGAGTTCGGGGCCTTGGTTGAGTTGATGTGGAATAATCAAGCGATATTATTTTATTTTTACACGTTACGTTGTGCTTTGAACTTTGAACAAAAGTTTTGCTACATTTTTTGTACAAAGACTAATAAATATTCAAATCCTTGTGTACCTGATGCAGATCTAAATGGCATTATTGTAGAATGGAACCTGTTTTTACTCTAACTTGTGTATGTACAGTGCATCTGGAAAGTATTCACAGCGCTTCCTTTTCCCACATTTTGTCATGTTACAGCCTCATTCCAAATTGTATTAAATTCATCTCTTACCTCAAAATTCTACACACAATACCCCATTATGACAATGTGAAAAAAGTTTTTTTTGGGGGCATTTTTTGAATTGATTAAAAATAGAAAACTAATAAATCACATTTACATAAGTATTCACAGCCTTTGCTTAATACTTTGTGGATCCACCTTTGGCAGCAATTACAGCCTCAAGTCTTTTTGAATATGATGCCACAAGCTCAGCACACCGATCTTTAGGCAGTTTTGCCCATTCTTCTTTGCAGTAATTCTCAAGCTCCATCAGGTTGGATGGGAGACGTCTGTGCACAGCCATTTTCAGGTCTCTCCAGAGATGTTCAATCGGATTCAAGTCTGGACTCTGGCTGGGCCACTCCAGGACATTCACAGAGTGGTTCTGAAGCCAGAGATCTTGGCTGTGTGCTTCAGGTCGTTGTCCTGCTGAAAAATGAACCTTCGCCCCAGTCTGAGGTCAACAGCGCTCTGGAGCAGATTTTCATCCAGGATATCTCTGTATATTGCTGCATTCATTTTTCCTTCTATCCTGACTAGTCTGCCAGTTCCTGCTGCTGAAAAACATGCCCATAGCATGATGCTGCCACCACCATGCTTCACTGTAGGGATGGTATTGGCCTGGTGATGAGCGGTGCCTGGTTTCCTCCAAACATGACGCCTGGCATTCACACCAAAGAGTTCAATCTTTGTCTCATCAGACCAGAGAATTTTGTTTCTCATGGTCTGAGAGTCATTCAGGTGCCTTTTGGCAAATTCCAGACGGGCTGCCATGTTCCTTTTACTAAGGAGTGGCTTTTGTCTGGCCACTCTACCATACAGGCCTGATTGGTGGATTGCTGCAGAGATGGTTGTCCTTCTGGAAGGCTCTCCTCTCTCCACAGAGGAACGCTGGAGCTCTGACAGAGTGACCATCGGGTTCTTGGTCACCTCCCTGACTATTTATTTATTTATTTATTTGATGTGGACATAACAAATTGCATTGGACGAACCAGACGCATTGTTTCAAGTGTTACAGCACAAGTGCTAATTTTCAACACCTGTCCACAGGAGGCTTTTAGAAAAAATACAATATTAAAATATTAACAATAAATGTACAGCAAATAATTTACATTTCATTTCAATTCATTCAATCTCATGTGTACAGCTCTGTCCTGATTTCAGCCACAGTTTCAGACGTCTATTAAAGATGTTTGTATCGGTCTGTAGTTTTAGGTCTGTGGGAAGAGAGTTCCACAGCCTGGATCCACTGGAGGAGAAACTGGACTGTCCAAAAGATGTTCTGGATTTTGGGACTACACAGTCTCCACTCACAGAGGCTCTGGTGTTAGGTCTGACTGAGCCCTGACGTCTGATGGCCAAACCAGAAAACAGTGGTGACACATGATTTGTCAGACATTTAAAAAACAGTTTTAATGTACTGAAGTTTACAAAATTTTCAAATGTAAAAAAATGATGTTTTTGGATGATGTCACAGTGATGCCACCTCATGGGTTTTTTGTCAAATACCTTATACCTTTTTGTCAAAGGCCCTTTTCCCCCGATCGCTCAGTTTAGACGGCCGGCCAGCTCTAGGAAGAGTCCTGGTGGTTCCAAACGTCTTCCATTTACGAATAATGAAGGCCACTGTGCTCATTGGGACCTTCAAAGCAGCAGAAATGTTTCTGTATCCTTCCCCAGATTTGTGCCTCAAGACAATCCTGTCTACAGGTCTACAGACAATTCCTTTGACTTCATGCTTGGTGTTTGTGCTCTGACATGCGGTCAACTGTGGGACCTTATATAGACCGGTGTGTGCCTTTCCAAATCATGTCCAGTCAACTGAATTTACTGCAGGTGGACTCCAGTTAAGCTGTAGAAACATCTCAAGGATGATCAGTGGAAAAAGGATGCACCTGAGCTCAAGTTTGAGCTTCATGGCAAAGGCTGTGAATACTTATGTAAATGTGATTTTTTAGTTTTGTATTTTTAATGAATTCAAAAACTGTCAAAAAAAACTTTTTTCACATTGTCATAATGGGGTATTGTGTGTAGAATTTTGAGGTAAGAGATGAATTTAATACAATTTGGAATGAGGCTGTAACATGACAAAATGTGGAAAAAATGAAAAAACTTCTTTGTCTACGATTCAAACCTGAGGAAAAGTAGTTTGGAGATAAATGAACAAAACTCACAGGGATTAGGGATTAGATACTGAGTCCAACTGTGACCTGTTCTACCAGTGAACATACAGTAGAAACATCTGGACCTACAAACGGCAGCTCATCCAGACCAAAACCAGGCCAAAACCAGGCCAAAACCAGGTCAAAACCAGGTCAAAACCAAACCAAAACAGGCCAAAACCAGACCATAACAGACTAAAACTTGACCAGACCAAAACCAGACCAATACTAGACCAAAACCAGACCAAAACCAGACCAAAACCAGACCATAACAGACTAAAACTTGATCAGACCAAAACCAAACCAAAACCAGACCAAAACTAGACCAAAACCAGACCAAAACTAAACCAAAACCAGACCAGACCAAAACCAGGCCAAAACTAGACCAAAACCAGATCAAAACCAGGTCAAAACCTGACCGAAACCAGACCAAAACTAGACCAAAACCAGACCAAAACCTGACCGAAACCAGATCAAAACTAGACCAAAACCAAAGCAAAACCAGACCAAAAGTGCAAATGTTTTTCCTTTTCTACCTTTCTTTTGGTGTGCTTTGTATGTAGAAATCAAGACTCTTAAAGTATCAATGACATCAAGTGAGAATGTCCCTTCCGCGGGCCAGCGTTTTTCGATTTCTTTCCAGCGTAAATGCCATTTCTTCGATATCTTGCCGACATTTTGCACTAATGGATTCTTCTTTTCCACTACTTCAACTGGGTTGATTTTAGGAATTATCATATCCATTTTCAAAAAGAAAGAAAACCTTCTTACAGATAGTTGCCAAATAATAATTTGTGTCTCCCCCCCTTTTTTTTTTTTTTTTACTGTTTATTTATGCGTTACTTAATTTGTTTGTATATCTGTATTGTTTATTTAGGTATGTTTTTTGTTTATTTATTAACACAACACAATAACAAATTTACCCGAGCAATAAACCGAAAATAACCTTAGCATCCAAGCAAAGCTCGCTATCATAGAAAACACCACAAGTTAGAATTATGTAACTATGTTCATACAATATCACAAATGAAATTAAGGTTATATAACTGCATGTGTAAGACGTTGGTTATTAAATACCCAAGTAAATAAACCACAACTTAGTTAAACAATTAGTGTATTTACCATCAATGACATGAATTTTTTTTGTACCAAAGAGTGTGGAACGCAGCAGTGAAACCCAAAGAAATGAATAGATCAATTATCCAAAAATAACCAACCAATTTTCCCCATAACTAGCAGTCATCTGTTGCCAAGATTTAGTGTGAGTGTCACTAAGTAATATGGGCTATATAAGATAAGTAAGCACTCAATACATACTGATGTGTGATCAAGAGCAATGTGAATCAATATGATGATGCAAACAGATGTTTGTACAGTGAAAAAGATTTGTGGATATGAACAAGAAATCACTGGCCTTTTTAATTTATGCGACGTTGAGCCAGTGTACTGTCGAAATGGGCTGCTTCGTCGAAATGAGCTACCAGTATCCTAAATCGACGGTGGCCTCTATCGATTTACGCTAGCCCGTCGAAATAAGCTACCTTACGTTTTTCGTTTACAGTTGTATAGATTCAAAGCTGACCTCCGCAGTTTTACAAGATATGTCTTTGGATTACAGAGTTGTATGCTGTTAGCATACGGTAATCATACTTTATACCTTAGTTATGTCAAATTTCAACTCATTTATATATGCGTAGGCATTTCGACAGTCGTATTACGCTATCAAATAAGGCTCCGACTGAAGGTAGCTCAGAGGTAGCACATTCTGACAGCCCACTTGACCCAACAAATAATGCTCCCACTGTACAATCACAACCATTCACTCATTTATATGAATATAGGTAAAGGTAGCTCATTTCGACAGGCGTGTATCTTTTATCAAATAAGACTCCCACTAAAGGTAGCACATTCTGACAGCTCACTTAACCCATCAAATAATGCTCCCACTGTAGAATCACCACTGTTCACTCATTTATATGAATATGTGTAGAGGTAGCAAATCTTGATAGACATACATCTTCACCCAAATAATGCATCCACTGAAAGTAGTATACCTCACCTTTGTGATACAGGGGACACTGAACATGGGACAATTTCATGCAATTCAATTTATAACAATGGGCTTGTCTCTTATTCATGATGGATGAGGACAGGAAAAGGGACAACAGAAGAAACATTATAACAAGTATTTATTTACAAAAATATATACACTCCATCCGAGGGAAATTTATCCCAACTGTGATGCCTCTAGGAGGGCACATGCGACCTCCAATCGAGCCTTCAAGACCTCTTCAGGGTGTGTCTTAATCGACGTGATGTCACTGTTTTTCAGAATCTCTTCTGCAAACTTCAAAATGCAATTTTAGGCATTCAGTTACATATAACTGGATAGATATAAGAGAAAGAAATTACTGGAAACACTGAAATCTTTACCTTTAAAACCAAAATGCCACAGCTACTGCTGTCGCTGGTCATGAACAACAGTTTGAACAATGAAAAGCAAAACAAGCATATGCCGTACATGAGACGCATTATCACATACAAAGATAAGATAATCCTTTATTTGTCCCACAATGGGGAAATTGCAGTGTCACAACGCAAGTTTCAGAAACAGTAGGAAAATAAGAGCATCAAAATCAAGATAAATAATAATAAGTATTTACAATCAACTAAAAAACACAACACTGTAAAGCTCAAAGGCACAGGAACGTTGCACAATAAGTGTCTTTGATTCTGAAGTGAACAAACAGCAGTTAAAGTGACTCCAGTATAGTAATATGAAGTAATAAAAAGACCAAGGACTTCAACTTTTTCTAAAACTTTACCTCCAATTTCGTAGGGTCGTGCGCACATACTTCTCTTCATTACCCAGTGGATCAACAAGGAGCCGAGTCTTTTCTGACATGTTGACAGTCTATAAATGTTTACCACATTCATGTTATTCCATCACACTGACATATTTATGTAGCAAACCCCTTAATAAAAATTGACCTCTGTTGCATGAGGTCAGCAGAAATCCCCATATATTAGACATGCCAGAAATAGGTCTGAAGAAAATAAAAGGCACTTACCACTAAAATCCAGTGAGCACCTACATTTACTGGACAAATCCACATTTCTTTTGCTGGGAATTTCATCTGAATAATGGCATTCATACCAAAGTATTGTTAATTCAGGTTACATAATACTACATAATACCTTTACTGTAAACTTCTGACAATACCTCCTTAAGCTCAACTTCTGAGACTTGGTATACCCTTCTGGGTATTCCCCCCTAGTCAGGTACTCAAAAACCTCCTTGCATCTCTCCATATTTGCGTTCACAAATGTAACAAACTGTAAAACACAAAACAAAACATTTTTTACTATGTAGGCAGCCTATTTTACAGTAAGGTAGCCTAGTTCTTTAGTCTTCCAAACCTTTCCTACTCGTTTATAGAACCATAACTTAACTCATACAAGTGTAGACCACTGGGCTTACAGGAATTGTTAGATTTAGTCATTCTAATCATAGGCTAAATATAGACTAATTATACAGCGCCTTTCTAAACAAAGTTACAACGTTTTCTACGTTCACATGGAAAAAAATAACAAAATACGATGTAATGAAAACGATTAGCTACCCGAGGCAGAAACTATTACCATCTGACGTAGGTGTTCTGCCGCAAATCTAACATGCACATATCGTTCCTTACATCCTTAATTGTTTAAAACATACAATAAAACCAATACACTGTTAAAATGTTACTTACTTACGTTGTCACAGCTGAAAACAACTCCACTCCTCGGGTAGCTGAAATCGACGGACATTTAAACTGTAACAGCGCTTAGGGGTGGTGCGCATGCGCAGTAGCGCTTGGGAGCTCAGATTGACGGGAAGGTCATATCAATAGGACACCGGTCCCAACACCGTTTCGGTCGGTCTGGTTCAGCACTGCTGTCTGGCGATAGGTTAGACTGGGTATCGTCTGGCCTGGCCCGGGCTGGCAACCGACTGGCCTGGATAGAACTGGTCTCTGCCTGGGCCCGTTTGGCTTGACCCTGCCGTCTGGCCTTGGCCCGGGGCACACCTCACGCTCCCACAAAACCGTAATAAAAGAAACAACAAAATACTGTCAACATATAGGAAATACTATAAGTGCTATCATAAACTCATCAAATTTAAAAATACCTCTATAAAGTCATCAAAAGAAATATAAATTACAGAGATGTCCACCTCAGATATCTATATCAAGTATCTGTATTCAGAGATCTATGTATATATCTATGTATCGCATCTCTGTTATCTGTATTTCATTTCATATAATTCACCTTACTCCCCCTTTAATATAATGCAATGCCCAACTAACCTCACTATCCTCCATTCTATTCTTGCAGAAAGTAACCAGCACCCTGCAAAATTATCTCACTCATAATGCCAAACATATCATAAACTGATATCAATAAATTTAAACGCCATCGACAGGGCGGCAAGACACATCCAAGATACACCAAAGCCTTTCGCCATTAGGTGACACCAAGACGTGAAAGGGAAAAAACGCGGTACCGCCCAGAGAAAACAAGGAGAGATGGAGAGAAGAGGTAGCACAGGGGAACAGGAGAGAGAGAGAGAGAGATGAGCAGAGTAAGCGCACACACAGTGACAAACAAAATTAAGCAACTAACTATTTTTCCGGAAGACAAAATTTAATCGTCTGAAACCCAGTGGCCTGGGCCTAAACAACAACAAAACACGTGTGAAATAACAAGGTCTAGACCAGGGGTCGGCAACCTTAAATACTCAAAGAGCCATTTGGACCGTGTCCCACAGAAAAGAAAACACCCGGAGCCACAAAACCCTTTTGACTCTAAACCAGCGCTAACCAGAGGAACTACAGGCAAAACTACAACTCCCAGAACACAGACTACAACAAGCACCATCCTCCACTAAGCCCCCTTTTGGATCTTCTCTGTTCACCGCGCATGTGCAGCCGACGAGGCGGTGACGTCGTCTGGGGGATCCGCCAATGAGCAGGACGGATTTTCGACCAATGAGTTGAATGAGTTGTCGATGACGTTCCCCAATGAGTTGAACGGATTTGTCGATGACGTTTTCGGCGAAGGACGTACCGGGGAAAGGACAGCTCGGACAGTAACTAATGAACAGTATAATCGGGCGATCGAAGAAGTATTTAAAGGAACTGTATCGCGTATTATGTGTATGTTTTACGCGTAGTGCTGTTTTATTACATGTATCTCTCTCTCTTTATGTATGTGTGTATGTATGTATGTATGTATGAAACTTTAATTAGATTAAAGGTACTCGCTGAAGCGAAAAATCTGATTGTCATGTACTATTCTGGATAATAAATGTTTATACATACAGGCACTGAATTACTGAATATAGATTGATGATGAGAAAGTATAATGCGTTTGTTAAAAGTTAAATTTATTTGTCACATACATTATTATAGCACTGTATAATTGCAGTAAAGACATCAAATCAAACATACCAATAAAATATCTGTCAATTACAAACTGTCAATTACAGCAGACAGAACGTGCACATCACAGAACATGTAAGTCATCACATTTCTTATCAGTCATCAATCACAGCAGACAGTGAAATGTGTGTAAAAATTATGACATAGATCTTTTCAATGTCATAAAGCACAGTGGACAGTAGAATGTGTGTAAAAATCATCATTGCATCACATGTCTTGTCAATGTCAGTGAAAATTGTGACTCGCTACAGATATCCAGGCGAGTGTGGACCGGTGTTGGTGGTAAGCCTCCACACCACGTCAAGGTCCCGGTCCCGGTGGAGGGGAACTATTTGCACACACGAACCACACAGAAACAAACTATTTACACCATCTGCCCCCAGAGCAGGAGGGTGTAAGCAGTTCTGGGAGCTCAACCCGGGTTCTTCTCCTGCTTCTCTCTCTGCCAGTCGGGGGGGGGGGGCTGTGTAGTTGTAGTAGTAGTAGTACTAGCAGTAGCAGTAGCAGTAGCAGTATTTGTAGTTGTAGTAGTAGTAGTAGTAGTAGTAGTAGTACTAGTTGTAATAGAAGTAATAGTTGTAGTTTCTATAGTGTTAGTAGTAGTTATAGTAGTTGTAGTACTGGAGCACTCTGCAGTTTTAACAGTGGGTGTCATTAGAAACATTTTTTTACAGTTTAAAAAGAGTAACATTTTGCTGTATGTATGTGTGTATGTCTGTGTGTGTCAGTGTGTGTCTGTGTATACGTTTGTGTCTGTGTGCGGTTAGCACGAAGTAGCAACACTCGCTAGCGCTGTTGTCAGCGCACTAAAACAAGTTTATCACCGCGTGACAAAATAAGTCAAGATGCTAAACCAACAGTAGTGAGTGGGATAAATCTTACCTGATCGATAAAAGTAGCTTAGCCTCCGGAAAATCAGTTTTAATCTGCCGAGATTCGCGAACCAAGACCAAGACTGGATAGCGACTGTTTCTGCAGGAGACACGCGCAGTAGAGCACGAGGTACGTCATCGACAAATTCGCTCACCATTGGTCGTCTGTCGATGTCGTCACCGACAACTCGCGGTCTCATTGGAAGTTGTCGATGACGACTTCGACAAATGCCGTGCTACGATAGGTCGGCATACAGAGACTAAGGCGCTGCATATAGACACTACAGCTCATAAGAGCGAGTCTTAAGAGAATTATTTACACCTTTCAGTCTTTTTATCACAACAGTAGCAACATAAATAAAGTGCATGAGTGAAATAAAGAACTGCGCTGCACACGTACGACCTGCACACGTATAATCTCTGAAAAGTTTAACATGAACATCTCCAACGCGACAGAAGCACAGAACAGACTCACCATAGGCAGAACATCCCTCAGTCACAGAAAGAACACGCATATTCCACTGAGTCCTGCCCTTTAGTCCGACAGAAGCTGACCGCATCAGCGGCACAAGGAGCAGCTGTTTTTTCAGCGCTTCTAGTTTATGCAAATGAGCCATGTGGTTTTAAGTTTCACTTCTGTAAAACGTAAACAAATGTGCGCAAAGCTGCATTAAACACATTATTATTTGAGTCCTCCTCGTAGGAAATAAAAATCCAAACTTAAATGATCCACTGCCGCGTGTACCGCGTGTACCAGTCTCATCAGCCGTGAAAGCAAATGAATCTGCCCACGGAGCATTAAGCATTACGCCTACATGGTAAAAATAAAAAATAAAATAAAATGAACACATGAAAATTGCAACCGCTTGTTTTTTTTTTTTGTTTTTTGTTTTTTTGAAAATTAGTCGTTAGTGGCAGCACTACTAGTAGTGGCTAATGTGACGAATCTTGGGAATAAAACTGTGGGAACTTTAAAAGATATGTGGTGGGTCTAAGATAATAAAGCATATATATTTTTACCATACGGATGGACTGGATGTTGTTACATGGCTATGTTAAAACTCCCATATGATGTTTTGGTAGTTCGGAAAGGTCAGGGATCATCTATTGACAGTCAACCAGTGCTTGTCCCACATGATAGACAGAAGAGGGAGCTGGCACAGTTTAACAATTTAGAATCATATCATTGGAGAATTAGTCTCGGTGAGAAATGGGGAACTGGGCTTTTTCCTTGGTACGGAGTGACATATTTGGCAGATCATATAGATAACATAACGTATACTCTCCAAGGGTTCGCTAATGAGACCATAAGGGGTTTTAGTACTTTGTCAAATACTCAGAAAAGTCATCGTTTGACTCTGTTGAAGCATGACATGGCTCTGGATTATATTTTGGCTAAACAAGGTGGGTTATGTGTAGCTTTAAATTTGACGGGTGATTCTTGCTATACTCTAATTCCTGATAGTTCCGACAATATGACTAATGTAATTGATGCATTAAAGAAGATTAGAGATGCATTTGGGCCATCAGAAGGTTCAGGTTGGTCGGCTAATGATTGGCTACGAGAGAAATTTGGAGCATTGTCCTGACATTCTGGCTGTCCAGAACAAAGATGTCCTAGTTAGTCCCGTCTCTGCGCTGTGTTCATAGAGGTCATAACCCAGTCTTTTGCGTTCTGGCCCTTGTGAACCATTCTTCCCAAATCTTTCCATTCCCACTCTATGGATTTGTACAGAGAAATGTGTGGAGGCAGATGGTTTCTGTACATGTCATACATTGTGCCTGCGTCCCAAGGGAGGACTACACTCGCTGCGCTGGCACTGTCCGCGTCACTGTACACATGTGCAATGGTTACTTTGGTGGGTGACAATTTCTGGAGCTTATTTAAATACTCTTCATCTGGACCTGGAGTCTTTTTAACCCATGTGGTAACGTGCAGATTTCCTAGTGGCATCTTGTCTTGCTCTTTAAAAATAGCTTTCCTTCCTTCATCTAGGAGTGTGTTTGCCATTTGAGTTGGATAATTTTTGGACAGATTTAACGAATAATAATAATGAGGTTGGCGTCTGCCTTGCAAAACATATATGTCTGAATTAGCCAATTCATGTTTTCTTTTTACTACCATACTGCTTCCTTGTGGGATGATAGCTAGGCCCAGTTGGGTTAAAGCGTCTCTTCCTAATAGATTTTCTGGGCATTGTGGAAAGTACAAAACTGGTAAGTGGCAGGTTTGGCCCTCTGGATCTCGGATCCACAGGGGGGCAGTTTCCGTTCGCTGCCCTGATCATTACATCGTTTGGGCCAAATTTGAGACCTGGTACTGGGTGTTTGCACGTAGTCCTACATGCTCCAGAGTCACATAAAAACTTTACTGGAACTCCATTTACTATAAGTGTTATTTCTGGCAACTCTTCTCTATTTAGAAAAATATCTTGGTAATTTAACAGCACTTCCTTCTCTTCTGGAGAGCATTTTTGAGCTGTTGTTGGTAAGCTCCCAGTGCTTCAGTAGTTTCTGTCAGTCCGCTGTGTGTTTTAAACACTTTAGTCATCCTTACTTTAAAGTCCTGAAAGGAGTCGTCCTCCTTTTGTTTTGTTCTGGATATCTCACCATAGTTAGCTTTCTTTTTGTATCTGTCTTTTGTTCTTGTCGCTAACTGTTCAAGTCTAGTTGTCAGGTCGTTCATTATTATATTTTAGAACCGTTCCGTTGTCTTTTGAGGGGTTCCAATCTCCTCTAACATGGCTCCAGTTTGGACCTAGTGTGGCCATCCAGGCCTGTTGTGCCTCACGACCGTCTAGGTTATAGGATTTTCTCAGTGCCTCCATGTCATTACAAAATTGATCTACATCCTCATTATAGGGTGTAACACCCTCTACTGCTTTCTTTACATCTGCTGTTGTCCAGGTTCTATAAACCATCATAGTTGGTGGTTGATTGTCCTGTCCTGCTCTGGGGTTTGCTACTTCTGTCATTGGAAATAATCCTGCACACGGGTCAGGATTTTTTGGATCTTGTCTAAAGGGGTTGTGTGGTGACACCTCTAGTTCTGGGGCGGTAGGTGTTTCATTTAAACCTCCACCCATAACTTTGGACCACTCCCAGTGTTTATCTGTCTTACTACGGGTTATCGGTCCTCCTGCAGCACCTTTATACTCTGTTAAGTCGGGGTATGTTGGAGATTTCACTGCTTCTGCGTATGTTTTGGGTGTCGGTCTCTCTGCAGTGTACGGGGGAGGGCGTGTGTTATCTTCTGATTCTGCTTCCTGTATTATTTGCACCTCTGCACTTGCTAGTGGTGGTGTTCTAACTACCACTGCCGTTTCATCATCTTCTTTTCTGTGAAAAAACACTTCCTCTCTTTTATCTCTGTCCTTTGTTTGTTAGAGACTGTGTGTTCAGAAGCTCCATATTGATGAATAGTGGAGGAGAGTGTCTTGGTATGGGACGAAGTAAAGTAAGATCCACTCCTGGTTTTCTGTCGATCCCGGTCCGTGGCTGGTCCAGCGCAGGGTTTACAGTCCAGGTAGTGGCGCTGCTCTGATGACGTGTCAGATGACGCAGCCGGTGCGCGACGGAGGATCCCGCTGACCACAGCGCCGGTATGGAGCTGCCGGAGAAGACAAGCCGCCGACCGGACCCTCTGTGGACACAGCGGCGCCGGCGGAGGAGTGCCAGCGGTTTAATGACTCCAGTGTCCGCGGGAATGCCGAAGTTAACTCCAGTAGCCGCGTCAGAGAGTACTGCAGCATGTTTAGTAGCCTCGCGGTTAGCATTAGCGCTCCGGGCACAGGCTGGATGATGGCGAGACAGGATCCAGGTATGGAGACAACTGTCCAGTCAGGTCCACACAGCTTCAGAAGTCACTGTGGGGTACACGGCAGGCTGGCAGGCCCCCAACATTCACTCCACTAGCGGACCACCAAGCAGGGCCCACCCGGCATGGAGAACAAACCCAACAACTCAGGCTCACAGCGGCAACAGGTAAGAGCAAAAACGTGAAAAACCTTTGCTATTCGTTAGTCTTTGGTGATTATGACCAACCGATGACTACCAGGTCATAAAAACATGCAAAATACAAGGCTGAGAAGCGGCGAACATACAACGCCAGCGTCCTCTCCGCCTGAAGTCCGGACATACTTTAGACTTTCCTGTTTTCTCTTTTGTCGCCTCTCTCTCACTCTTGCCGCTTCTAACCAGCATTCTAACTCTCTCATGCCATGTTTATGCATTTTCTTCTCATTATTATTATTATTTTTTTCTTTTATCTGGTTGCGTAATGCCTCTAAGGTCACTACACTCAGTCTGCCTTTGAAGTTATATTTTTTAACCCATAAGTTTAGATATTTATTGTATCCTGCATTTTTTGCTTCCATTATTTAGTAATCCTTACATTGTAACCTGTCTCTAGGTTTACTGGTTGTTAATAAGTTTCCCATTTTGTCACAATTTGGATCAGTCTGTCACTCATAGGGAGGTCTCTAAGACTGATTTCAAGGTTTGATTGGGATAGTGATTAATTTATTTTTGTGGTATTTCTCACTTCTACCTGTTAAGGTGGAGAAATCTTGTCTTTACATCCACAAAACTCACTATTTCCAGCCCCAATCTTTTGGTATGAAATTAATAACCTAGTGGTTATTAACTTCCACTCACACACTCATTCACGCTCCTATTTTACTTTTACTCACGGAATTTAACACGAAGAGGACTCCGCTGTTCTTTGTTTTACGGAATTTTACTCCCTAGAATACTTCCTTGTATCTAGTTGTTGGACTCCGCCGTCCTTACCTATCAGTGCCTAGGATTTATAGGGTTTGTCTACGCGCAACGACCCTCAGTCATTCGCTTCTTTTTAATTCAAGACTCACTCACCCTCTGTTGTCTTTCTCCCTCGGTATTCCGTCAACCATCAGACTCCAACCGACAAGAAGACAACCAGCCCGAGAAAGGGATTATTCTGCCGTGGCCACGGTCTTTCTGGATTCTTAACGCCCGATGGAGTCTTCAGGTGTCTTGGAATCCGGCTCGAAGGACCAAGTTAATGTTGGGTTCAAACCAACCAAAACATTGTAAATTACAAGAAGAAAGACAAGAGATTATTAACCCCAATATGGACCTAACATTTGCCTTAAGGAGGATTGAAGTTGTGGAGAAGACACCGCCAATAAGCGTCTGATGAAACGCTGCACTCTTTACTAACGAGCAGGTGTGCAGAAATATTCTGTAAAGTCATTTGCTCTCTAGTCTCTAATTTCTTTCTTTTTTTACTTTTTGTTTTTTAAGATTTGTCTGGAATTCAAAAGGATTGTGGGGAAAGACCTACAGCAGGAATTTTATTCTGCCCTTGATAACCACACTACTCGTCTTATGGAAGTTTTTAAAGCTAAGAGAGGCAACGTGGGTGAACAGTTGGCACATCTTTTACAGCAAATGCAGGTAATACTTTGTACTTTGTTTTGTCTCTGTGTATGAGAGACTGTTTTTCTTTTAACTTATCATACAGTATCCATTTTCTGTTTTACAGTCACTGGCTTCCTTACTCGGAGACAGTCCCACTGAATTCTTCAAATCTACCTTTGTAAGTATACATTTTGTGTGTAATGTGAAACTTTTAGAATGTGACATTTATTGTATAATTTCAACAAGCCAAAATTGACAAGTAGCCTATATTCAAAAACTTTGGGTTATTTGTTAGGACAATAGAATAGAGATGTATTTACCTTGTCAACATGTTTCGGCTGCTATCTGCGAGCCGTCTTCAACAGTTGTCACTGGTGACAATTTGAAAACTTTCAAAGTTTTTCAATATAACAAAAGAAGACAAAATGAACATTGTAGAAGAAGTCGCCTATACATTAGAAGCTCCATGATCTTTATCTAAAGAAAAAGTCAGACTAATGTTGATTTTCATTTGAAAATGCTTGACCAAATAGTTATGATGTCAGCATAAATTGAATTTCATGCAATTCCTGTTTTGTCATTCTTATTGATAGTCTGTTGTAGTTCAGTAATTTGATTCTCTAATGTTTATACTTCTGGCAATCATTTTCTTTTTTTGTTTATCTTTAGGATGGTGATGAGTCCTTTCGCCAAATGGACGTTGGGATCTTGTTGGTGAATCCTGAAGGTGTCTCTCTCCCAACGTCAGATCTTCACCCAGCCAGCCTGAAAATCGTCATTGAAGGTGAAGTCGTGGTGGAAAAGCTGACAACCCTGCCAGATGCTGTGTGTCTCCTTTTTGGACTCACACTATGGACTCCACCTAGACTACCCCAGAAAATCAGAAATACTCTACAGTTCATTCAGCAGGTATTTTTTTCTTTGGGAAGCTCTGAATTGAAGCCGAGACTCAAACACTGAAAAATCAACTACTTATGTAAAATGGTACAGGTGCTTTATTTTTGGTTAAACAGAAAAAAGTTGAGTGTTTTATATCTTATTTAGCAGCTAGAAGTTTATTGTTTGCACTGCTGAGGTTGAGTTTGTAGCCACCATGATGAACACATTACACACACACACACATTGGAAATACAAGCATAATTCACTGAAATGTGAACTGGCATTATTATGTTTACAGACTGAAAAATCTGTTGCACGTAAACCTTCCTGTTCGTTATGACTTTTTAAAACAGTTGTTATGTGCCACTATGCTAGTTAATAACGTTAGTCTCTAATCAATAAGGCGTCTGAAATTTAAAATTGTTCATGACAGGGACGCTCCTTATTAGGCAGTTTACCTGTCGAAACCATTCCATTTTTCTCTTTTGACCAGATTAATGTGAATGTATATACATATATATAAAAAAAAGTAGAATTTTTTAAATTAATGCTTACATTATGCAGATTTTTTAAATTACGTTATATAAAATTTAAAAATTCAAGTAGAAATATTTGATATCGAACTCGCCTCTTTCTAAGTCAAAGGTCATTCGTACGCGGCCGCCACGCCTCTTTCCTGACACGTTGACCAAGTGAAGTGATGATGAGGAGTTAGCCCGCTTGTGCTTTTGCCCCAAAAATCATGGCAGAAAAGCGAAAAAGGGAAGAAGAGTTCTTTTTTACGTCATTTCAAGAGAAATGTCTGTGACTGTTGCAGTACCAAAGCGGCACAATGTGGACAGGCACTTCAAAACCTGCCACGAAAACCTCCATGTGAACTACCCACCTGGCAGCGCATTACGGACAGAAAAAGCCCGTGGGTTAAAGGCAGATTTAGACAGAAAACGGATTTTTTTCACAAGGCCGGAAAATCACAGAACGCAACCGAAGCCTCGTTTAGAGCTGCGCATTTTTTGATAAAGAACAAGAAAGAACAAGAAACCTTTTTTAAACATGTTTTTCTGATTATTATTGCTGTGTAAATTACTGATAATTGTGAAAAATAATTATTATTGATATGTGAGCAGTCACTTCACATAGTGTTCTAATAACTACTGCTATTTTAATATCACTATTATAACGTTAGTTATCCATGCAGTTTTGTTATTTAGGAATTTTGTAGCAAACAGGTCCTGTGTAGCCCTTCATACTACTGCCCATGAAGTAGCCCTCAGCCTCAAAAAGGTTGGTGACCCCTGGTGTACACTATACATGTACCTCAATGAGTTCATCAGACATTATGCAAGTGTGTTTCCCTTTGTACAAGGTTTTAAAAGTTTAAATTTGACCTTGATTCTAAATGTTAGAAAAATGAACCCATTGTTGGTAAAGGGTTCATTGCCCAATTGTTTTGACATGGCACTTTACTCAGATTTTATATTACTGTTTAAAATGTTTAACATTGTGAAATGTAAAAGCAAAAACAAATGCTCTTACAGGTTCCAGGCAGAAGACTGCACTTTATTCAGGTTTAAGCATGTTACTATTGCATTATTTTGGCAATAAATTTGTGAGAAAAAAAACAAATTGTCATTTGTTGTCAATTATTATCTAATGTAAAAAAAAAAAAAAATAATAATAATTACAACTAATTAACATGATCAATAAATACCCATAAATATGAAAAATAAATACTGATAAACATAAGTAATGATTACTGTAATACACGAGTAATGGTTAAGTTAATTACTTGTGAACATTATTTTTAAAAAATTAAGTTCTTTAGTAATGGATTATCTTGGACACAAGACTTTATGATTTGTTTAGTTTTTGATATTGTAAAAACTAGACATCCCAGTGCAATCACTTAGCATGCACGGTTTTAGTAATGATCACTAATTTGGGTTTACAGTGTTGTATGAAGAACTCATGGTGTGAATGAAAAAGCAGGTGTTGGTCAGTGTGTGTGGATTTCCTGAAGACTTTTACCTGGATTCCAGTCTTCTCCTATAGTTACTGCACAATCAAAAACACATCAGTAGATTATACTGATCTCCATCAAAACAAAATGAACCTTTTCTTCATATAAAATCAATTATACAGATTTGTTTTTTTTTATTTTAAAATTATGTATTTATTTATTTATTTATTTATTTATTTATTTATTTCACTTCAAAAAATCTGGTATATTAATTGAGGTGAATTTAAACAGTTCCTAATTGGTTATATTTTAGACATTATTATGCATGGATGGGCCAGATATCGTTTTTGTAGGTTGAATGTCGGTGTTTTTACATTCTAATATTTAGATTTATCCACTTCAAAAAATCAAGACAATTCTTTGCCGTGGATATAAATACGACCTAATTGTTTTCAATATCCATCACATCCATTTAAACATAATAAATGAGGAATCCAATCAAATTAAGAATGTGGATTTAGGTGTTTGGGCAGGTGACAGGTGCTGACAGGGGAGGGTTAGGGGTGAGGTCGGGGGTTAGCGGTGGGCGACAGTGGCTCAGTTGGTAGAGCGCTCGTCTACTCATCCGAAGGTTGAAGGTGGAATCCCGCTCTCGACATCATTGGTTGAATGCTGTTGTTGTGTCCTTGGGCAGGACACTTAACCTACCTCGCCCACAGTGTCTGCGCACACTAGTGTGTGAGTGTGTGTGTGAATGGGGCACTGGTTCCTCGTTGTAAAGTACTTTGAACGCCTTGAAGGTGGAAAAGTGCTGAATAAAAATGTGCCCATTACCATTTTAGAGGTGGAGGTTGGAGGTCGGGGTCGAGAGGTTGGGGGTCGAGAGGTCGGGGTCGAGAGGTCGGGGTCGAGAGGTCGGGGTCGAGAGGTCGGGGGTCGAGAGGTCGGGGGTCGGGGTCGAGAGGTCGGGGGTTAGCGGTTGGCGGTGGGTTTGGGGGTTGGCGGTGGGTTTGGCGTTGAGGAAGTGGGAGGGCCTTCGTTGAATTAGTAAACTGGCCTGGACAGGAGATAGGAGCTGAGAGGACCTTTACGCATTAAGTTTCTCCTAAAGATCTTACTCAGTCCTAAACCTGCTCGTGGTGTTTGAGGATGGGCCAAGAAGGTGCGGAGTTGGATGGCAAGATGTTGCTTCACCGTGGTCTCGATGAAATCAGTCTTGCTGTCTGAGAACAGCGCAGACACAGAGCCAATCTCTTTTAACAGGCTTTTAGCAGCTGCTTTGCCAATGTTTTTCAGATCTTTGGCTCTGAGCTCGCAGTTCTCAGGGATCACAACCTGCTTCTCCACTTTTCGGAGTCTTTGAACAAGCGCCACCTGTTGGTCAGTGTCAGGAAACTTCTTGAGTTTTGGAACCAGTTTCTTGATCATTGCTGTGATCATGCAGTGTGTGGCTTCTGTGCAAGAGGTTTTTACGTTGGATTCCACACTTGCTGCAGATGGTTCCACTGGTTCACTGAGGATGAAGACCTCTTGCAGGGACACTGTGTTGTTGCTGCTTGGGGGCGCTGGTTCAATCTCTGGTTGGACCTCCTCCAGTGGGATTAATTCTGGTTGGACCTCCTCCAGATGGACGTCTTCTAGTTGAATCTGCTGGAGTTGGATTTCCTCCAGTTTGACCTCTTCTAGTTCCGTCTCATCTGGTTTCATCGCCTCTGATTGCACTTCCTCTGGTGCAACAGGAGTTAAAGGAGGATCAGAGGTGGAGGCCTGAGGAACCATAATCTCCTCTGGTGGTGCGATTGAGTCCTCTGCTGAATTTACAGACTCCATGGAGATGTCCTGTGAAGCTGGGGCCTGTGTAAGTATAACCAAAGGTTCAGTGATCTCCTCTGGTGGTACAAGCTCAGTAGGACTTGTGATCTCTTCAGGTATAGGGACCTCTGCTGTATTCTCCTCTGGTAGGATAGAGTCCACTGCTGAAGCCTCAGGAGGTGTACACACATCCGGAGGTGTACACACATCCAGAGGTACATGCTGTGTGGCAGTAGACGGTGGGGTTTCGATGATCTCTGGTGCACTAGGGCCCTCTGCTGGACTCACAGACACAGAAACGTCCAGTGAAGCTGAGGGCTGTTTAATAGCCTCAGGTTCAGTGATCTCTGGTGACGTTTCTGCTGACCTGACTGTAGAACTTGTGATGTCCACTGCTGAAGCCTCAGGAGGTGTACACACATCCAGAGGTACATGCTGTGTGGCAGTAGACGGTGGGGTTTCGATGATCTCTGGTGCACTAGGGCCCTCTGCTGGACTCACAGACACAGAAACGTCCAGTGAAGCTGAGGGCTGTTTAATAGCCTCAGGTTCAGTGATCTCTGGTGACGTTTCTGCTGACCTGACTGTAGAACTTGTGGTGTCCTCTCTGTTTTCCCCTGCTTTAAACCAGATCTTAACAATACTGTCAGCTTCTGGAGGAAGAGAGAATGTTTGAATTATAAGAGGCACAATTGTGTTCTCCTCTGATGGAATCGGCTTCTCTTCTGGGCTGAGAGACACCTGATTTTCAGCAGTAGGGGGCACTGTTTCGATCATCTCTGGTGCACTGGGGCCCTCTGCTGGACTAGTGACGTCCTGAGGTCCTGACCTGGGATTTTGTGGGGTACTGGACGGTGTGGGTCCCTGAGCTGGACTGGTTTGAACTTGGGCTGGCCTGGATTCCTGGTTTAGTCCGGGTTCCTGGTTTGGTCCTTGTTCCTGGGCTGCCAGTCTAAGGGCTTTTGCAGCCAACAGCTGTTGCCTCTTGTATTCTTCCTGCAGCTTGTGAACGTGCTGCTGGAACAGCTGCGCCTGGTATGGCTGCATTTGTGGGTTCTGAATTTCCATGAGCTCTTTGAATCCCATCATCTCCAGCATCTTCTCTGCTGCCAGGACCTTTGCCGTCTGTTTGTTGGGAGCCTGAGCCTGACAGCACATTCGACCCACTCTCACCTCCATCGTGTACTGAACCCTGTTATTGAAGTATTTAACAGCGACGACGTTAAACTCGGCCGTCTTCTGCCTCCTCACCGACAGGATTTCTACCAGGGCAGTGATGGGGTTTTTGTTGTAGAAGAAGTATGGACGCTCCACGGGGTCCGTGGGGTCCAGGTGCGGTTTACACCAGTATGGAGTTGTGTTTTCCGGCACCGGGAGCTTCTTCAACTCCTCCACGACTTTTGAGGCTGCGTTTAGCTTAGCCTGTTTTTTGGAGCGCCCTGAGCCGTAGCCAATAAAGTCTCCCACTTTGAGCTCCATGTGGAAGGTGAGTCTGTGACCTGGGCCTTCTGTTCCCATCTCATCAAACTTCACGTGCAGATGGTGTAACGAAGCCAGATCGTGCAGATGCTCCAGTGCAGTTTTGCACTTTTCCTCTGGTCTCTGACTTTCCATGTTATTGTATATGTTCACCAAAGTGTGAAAGTTTGTTCTTGTAAGTGTATTTGTTTGTCTGTTAGACAAGTCTGTATCTCTCTCTGGATCTCAGTAAGCGACTGATCTCTTCAGAAACTCTAATGTGTTCAGTTTGAGCAAAGGACCTGGCTCTACAAACTACCAGGCCTTTGTAGCGCTTTGATATCAAAGCGCTTTGATATCGTTTCCATAGCAACCATTCTTTCACGCATGCGCACAGGCTTGAAAAAGAATGTTGGGAGACGGGCTTCAAATATATTCACACCATAGACTGTATGGAACAGGCCGGTCACCGGTTCTATAATTTTCCACCGCGGTGCGTCTGTGAATGCGACGCCGTGCGCGGCACTCCCGGTGATCGGTGACTAGAAACACGTGTGCGCGCCTCAGTGTTGTTGTCGGGGCTTTCTGCGCGGAGCTGTACGTGGCGCATGGAAGTAGTGAAGCTCTATTTTCCTGAGAATGTCTGCTGTTTAAAAGCTGCCCTCATGTGTCTGTGGGAATCGGATTAAAGGTGCTGTGTGGAGTTGGTGGTGACGCCGGCCGCTCCTGACGCGCTCCGAGCCCCATGTAGGGCCCCCCACCTTCTAAATTCTGGGTAAATGCCTTTTTGTTGTAAACCTGCGGAGGTGATCGTTAATGGCCGACCTGAAGTGAATCTATCGTTCCTTGTGGAGCAGATTGCAGCTGCTGCTTGTAATTCTGCTCTCAGTTTCTCCTGGTTATAGTAACTTTAGAATGTAGTTGTAGTTTATGAGATGCTTATTTATTTAATGGCCGTGATTATTGATGCACTAGGGGTTAGTGCAATACAGGCTTCCAGCACAGTGCACTTTAACTGTGTAAAACTCACTGCAGCTTAGTCCCGTTACACTTCAGCACTTTATAGACCAAAGACGAACCACAGCACTTCTGTTGTAATATGCACATTTGATTCAACTATAAGAGAAAACATTTTAATATGATTGTTTAAATAAAGAAACTGTACAATTCCCACTATACATTGCCTTTGACCTTTGTTTTGCCAAACTTACCTGTGTTTTACTGAAAGATTTTACCTCCACCCCAAACCCACCCACCCGGGTACATGTACAGTACATCCGGAAAGTATTCACAGCGCTTCCTTTTCCCACATTTTGTCATGTTACAGCCTCATTCCAAATTGTATTAAATTCATCTCTTACCTCAAAATTCTACACACAATACCCCATTATGACAATGTGAAAAAAGTTTTTTTTGACAGTTTTTGAATTGATTAAAAATAGAAAACGAATAAATCACATTTACATAAGTATTCACAGCCTTTGCTTAATACTTTGTTGATCCACCTTTGGCAGGAATTACAGCCTCAAGTCTTTTTGAATATGATGCCACAAGCTCAGCACACCGATCTTTAGGCAGTTTTGCCCATTCTTCTTTGCAGTAATTCTCAAGCTCCATCAGGTTGGATGGGAGACGTCTGTGCACAGCCATTTTCAGGTCTCTCCAGAGATGTTCAATCGGATTCAAGTCTGGACTCTGGCTGGGCCACTCCAGGACATTCACAGAGTGGTTCTGAAGCCAATCCTTTGAGATCTTGGCTGTGTGCTTCAGGTCGTTGTCCTGCTGAAAAATGAACCTTCGCCCCAGTCTGAGGTCAACAGCGCTCTGGAGCAGGTTTTCATCCAGGATATCTCTGTATATTGCTGCATTCATTTTTCCTTCTATCCTGACTAGTCTGCCAGTTCCTGCTGCTGAAAAACATGCCCATAGCGTGATGCTGCCACCACCATGCTTCACTGTAGGGATGGTATTGGCCTGGTGATGAGCGGTGCCTGGTTTCCTCCAAACATGACGCCTGGCATTCACACCAAAGAGTTCAATCTTTGTCTCATCAGACCAGAGAATTTTGTTTCTCATGGTCTGAGAGTCATTCAGGTGCCTTTTGGCAAATTCCAGACGGGCTGCCATGTTCCTTTTACTAAGGAGTGGCTTTGTCTGGCCACTCTACCATACAGGCCTGATTGGTGGATTGCTGCAGAGATGGTTGTCCTTCTGGAAGGCTCTCCTCTCTCCACAGAGGAACGCTGGAGCTCTGACAGAGTGACCATCGGGTTCTTGGTCACCTCCCTGACTATTTATTTATTTATTTATTTGATGTGGACATAACAAATTGCATTGGACGAACCAGACGCATTGTTTCAAGTGTTAAAGCACAAGTGCTAATTTTCAACACCTGTCCACAGGAGGCTTTTAGAAAAAATACAATATTAAAATATTAACAATAAATGTACAGCAAATAATTTACATTTCATTTCAATTCATTCAATCTCATGTGTACAGCTCTGTCCTGATTTCAGCCACAGTTTCAGACGTCTATTAAAGATGTTTGTATCTGTCTGTAGTTTTAGGTCTGTGGGAAGAGAGTTCCACAGCCTGGATCCACTGGAGGAGAAACTGGACTGTCCAAAAGATGTTCTGGATTTTGGGACTACACAGTCTCCACTCACAGAGGCTCTGGTGTTAGGTCTGACTGAGCCCTGACGTCTGATGGCCAAACCAGAAAACAGTGGTGACACATGATTTGTCAGACATTTAAAAAACAGTTTTAATGTACTGAAGTTTACAAAATTTTCAAATGTAAAAAAATGATGTTTTTGGATGATGTCACAGTGATGCCACCTCATGGGTTTTTTGTCAAATACCTTATACCTTTTTGTCAAAGGCCCTTTTCCCCCGATCGCTCAGTTTAGACGGCCGGCCAGCTCTAGGAAGAGTCCTGGTGGTTCCAAACGTCTTCCATTTACGAATAATGGAGGCTACTGTGCTCATTGGGACCTTCAAAGCAGCAGAATTTTTCCTGTATCCTTCCCCAGATTTGTGCCTCAAGACAATCCTGTCTACAGGTCTACAGACAATTCCTTTGACTTCATGCTTGGTGTTTGTGCTCTGACATGCGGTCAACTGTGGGACCTTATATAGACCGGTGTGTGCCTTTCCAAATCATGTCCAGTCAACTGAATTTACTGCAGGTGGACTCCAGTTAAGCTGTAGAAACATCTCAAGGAGGATCAGTGGAAAAAGGATGCACCTGAGCTCAAGTTTGAGCTTCATGGCAAAGGCTGTGAATACTTATGTAAATGTGATTTCTTAGTTTTCTATTTTTAATAAATTCAAAAACTGTCAAAAAAACTTTTTTCACATTGTCATAATGGGGTATTGTGTGTAGAATTTTGAGGTAAGAGATGAATTTAATACAATTTGGAATGAGGCTGTACTGTAAGTAACATTTACTTGCTCAGTTCAAGGCAATCTTTTTCCACGGTTTTACCAAATAAGATGAATTTACTCTTAAAGTAAAGGTTACTACATATTTCAGATTTGAACTGACTGATTTGTTGGCACAGCTTCACAACATGAGTTCTGTGAATGAAAACTAAAGTACACTTCACTTGCTGTGCCAAGAATGAAAGAGAAATTTACTGCACACGACACTGAGGAATCACTCGTAAACTCGGCTTTAGATTCACAGTCCATTTTAGTCAGATGTTCCCAGGCAGTCGGTTTCATAGATTTTTTCAAGTAAGATCTACTTATATTGATGTGAGAAATGATGTTAAACTCTCGTCTCGTTCTCGTGGACCCAGTATCGTTTCTCGTCTCGTCTTGTGGAAATTGTGTCTCGTCTCGTTCTTAATATTAAGATCATATTTTTAAAAACTATAACTGCAGCTTTTGGTTTGGAGTTTATCTCAGTGTGAGTTCAGTGGCTCAGAGTGACTCCGGCTCAGAGTGACTCCGGCTCAGAGTGACTCCGGCTCAGAGTGACTCCGGCTCAGAGTGACGGCTGTGGCTCAGAGTGACTGTGGCTCAGAGTCACTGTGGCTCAGAGTCACTGTGGCTCAGAGTCACTGTGGCTCAGAGTCACTGTGGCTCAGAGTGACGGCTGTGGCTCAGAGTCACTGTGGCTCAGAGTCGCTGTGGCTCAGAGTCGCTGTGGCTCAGAGTCACTGTGGCTCAGAGTCACTGTGGCTCAGAGTCGCTGTGGCTCAGAGTGACGGCTGTGGCTCAGAGTCGCTGTGGCTCAGAGTCACTGTGGCTCAGAGTCACTGTGGCTCAGAGTGACGGCTGTGGCTCAGAGTCGCTGTGGCTCAGAGTCACTGTGGCTCAGAGTCACTGTGGCTCAGAGTGACGGCTGTGGCTCAGAGTCGCTGTGGCTCAGAGTCACTGTGGCTCAGAGTGACGGCTGTGGCTCAGAGTCGCTGTGGCTCAGAGTCACTGTGGCTCAGAGTTGCTGTGGCTCAGAGTGACGGCTGTGGCTCAGAGTCGCTGTGGCTCAGAGTCACTGTGGCTCAGAGTCACTGTGGCTCAGAGTGACGGCTGTGGCTCAGAGTCGCTGTGGCTCAGAGTCACTGTGGCTCAGAGTGACGGCTGTGGCTCAGAGTCGCTGTGGCTCAGAGTCGCTGTGGCTCAGAGTGACGGCTGTGGCTCAGAGTCGCTGTGGCTCAGAGTCACTGTGGCTCAGAGTGACGGCTGTGGCTACGCTCATGTCATTACAAAGTGATGCAACTTTTAAACCCTCAGACACTGCTGTCAGATTAATAAAACACGTCTGTAGATAAGTTTGGATATTTCTTATAAAAACAGTAATTCTCTCCTATCTGAAATTATATCATAACAAAGGAAGTGCTCCACTATGTTTTTAAACTCCATACACCTTCACTAGAATCATTTGGATCAATTAAAACCTGGAATCGCCAACCTGTACTGAATTAAAAGGAGGTAAAAGGAGCTGTTAACTGGAAAACTACCACTACATGACATCACGAGGTGGAACAGAGCGTTTTGAGGTTTGGAGATGTAGACAGACTAATAATAAAGTGTTACTCAAACATGTGAATGAAACAAACACAACTCCAGGTCTGTTTTTGTGGAGGGAACAACATTAGAACACGACTTAAAGCTCTCAAGAGTCCATTTAGTGTAATATAGGATCTCTTGTACTTGTCATTCAAAATTAAAGCCACAGTACGAAACCTTTAAACTGAAAAACAGACTGAAGTAAAAGCTTGTGTCCTTAATGAAAGCCTCTCAGTTCTGTAGTTGCGAACAGGAAATCAATGGACCTTTTGCCGTTTCAGATCAATACTGCTGTTTACACTGAACACAGTGTAAAAGAATCATCTACACATGTCGGAGTTAAATACCAAACACTCCAAAACGCACATTATGTCCAGTTTAAAGGTGCATTGTGGAACTTTTCTGGTGGAGGATCGGTCTGTCAAATGCTTTTCTTCATGGAGATGTTATTGCTTTGTCTGAAATGTTTCAAAGTGTGGCATTAAACATTTCTATCTTCCAATCCAACTTTATTTGTGTGGCAGATTTTACCAACACAAAGTCTCCAGAGTGCTGCAGAGTATAAAAGAAAACACAATAAAGAAAATAAAGCATCAAAATAAATAAGTCAATAAAAACAGAAGAAATACGAAAATGAGCAAATGGAAAATAAAATCGATAAAAGACCGTCAGAGGACCACACAAGGGTGAGTTGTTGTACAGTTGTAGGGAGTATTATCTGTTACATAAGGCTGAGTTGTACAGTTGTAGGGAGTATTATTGATGACATAAAGCTGAGTTATACAGTTGTAGGGAGTATTATCTGTTACTTAAGGATGAGTTGTACAGTTATAAGGAGTATGTAAAACTGTAAGGTTGTTATATTTAAGATTTGGCTAAAAATGTTGTAATTCTTTTCCCTCTTTGGACATTTTTTGCGTTTAAAATTTTAATTCCCAGTTGAAAATCATGACATCACACTAGGGAATTCCATAACTGTCACCGCTGTCACCTAGCAACCAGGTTATACAGTGATCTAAAACACGTTTTTGTATCTTTCAACAAATAAAAACAGGAGAAAACACTTTTTATTTTGTTTAAATGTTTAAAATGTCAGAAAAAGGGCTCAGCTCAGACCCCTGGTGGCACCATCCCTGGATCCTCTACAGTTTGCCTATCAGTCCCACATTAGTGTGGCTGATGCTGTAATCGATCTTTTCCAGCGGGCTCACTCTCACCTGGATAGTGTTAGGGGCTCTGTGAGGATATTGTTCTTCGATTTCTCCAGTGCTTTTAACACTATCCAGCCCTTTCTGATGAGTGAGGAGCTGCTCAGGATGGGTGTCAGCTCCTCCATTGTCTCCTGGATTAATGACTACCTGTCAGGCAGGCCTCAGTACGTGCGACTGGGGACCACCCTGTCTGACACTGTGGTCAGTAATGTAGGAGCTCCCCAGGGTACAGTCCTGTCTCCGTTCCTGTTCACTCTGTACACCTCTGATTTCCAGTACAGTTCCGGGACCTGCCATCTGCAGAAGTTCTCTGATGACTCTGCAGTGGTCGGGTGTATCAGGGATGGACAGGAGCTGGAGTACAGGACACTGATTACAAACTTTGTGGAGTGTCCCAGGCAAACCCATCTGCTCCTGAACGTTGACAAGACCAAGGAACTGGTGATTGACTTTAAGAGAAAGGGGACACCGGTGGAGCCCATTACCATCCAGGGCCAGGACGTGGAAATAGTGGACTGCTACAAGTACCTTGGTGTACAGGGGAATAACAGACTTGACTGGAGGGACAACTGTAATGCTGTCTACAAGAAGAGCATGAGCAGACTCTACTTCTTGAGAAAGCTCAGGTCTTTCAGTGTGTGCAGCAAGTTACTGGAGATCTTCTACCAGTCTGTGGAGGCCAGCGCCCTGGACTTCACTGTGGTTCTGCTGGGGGAGCAGCACCAGTAAAAGGGACATTGGGCGGACTGACAAACTGATCCGTAAAACTGGACACGGGATCGGCCGCGAGCTGGAGACATTTGTCACAGGGAGGGACAGGAGGACACTGGACAAACTGCTCTCCATCATGGACACTCCTGCTCACCCACTGCACCAGACTATAGAGGGACAGAGGAGATAATACTCCCTACAACTGTACAACAACTCACCCACTGTACCAGACTATAGAGGGACAGAGGAGATAATACTCCCCACAACACCAGACTATAGAGGGACAGAGGAGATAATACTCCCCACAACACCAGACTATAGAGGGACAGAGGAGCTCATTCTCCAACAGGCTCCTTCAGCTCCGCTCAAACAGTGAGAGATTCAGGATTACATTCATACCATACGCCATTCAGTTGTACAACAACTCATCCTTAAGTAACAGATAATACTCCCTACAACTGTACAACTTAATCTTAAGTAACAGATAATACTCCCTACAACTGTACAACTCAGTCTTAAGTAACAGATAATACTCCCTACATCTGTACAACAACTCAATCTTTAGTAACAGATAACCTTATGCCCTGTCAATCAGCAGAGTATTTACACTGTCGTTCTTGTCTCTTGTTTATAGCTGTGATTTTATAGTTTATTTTATATTTTATTACTTATTTTTCTATTTTATTTTGACTTGTACATTTACATTTATTTTTATAATTTTGTCTCATTTGACACGTGTCTCTTGCTCTTTTTGCTACACCATCTATTTTTGTTTCTCTCTGTTATTATTTTATATTGTGATGTTTGAGCTGCTGTGTCCAAATCATTTCCCTTGTGGATCAATAAAGTTTGTCTAAGTCTAAAAAATGTGTTTCTTTTGTGTAAATCGTGACAAACTTTTAGATAGAATTTTCCCGGTGTGATGTCATCAGTGTGGGACTCTCTACTTCCTGTAGACTTTTCTTCACAAATTGCTTGTTGATGTGTGTAAAACTATAATTTACTTTTACATCAGGTTTTATCCCACCAAAATAAGTCCAAATTAGAGAATCATCAAAACCTGTTACATCATGGCGACCAGACCAGACCAGACCAAGTTACAGGTCAGATCTGTGGAGAGGCGACCCCGCTCACAGTCAGAACGCCTAGTTTTGTGTTTTTCTAGGTATTTTTGAGCTAAAAAGACCACCTGTAATTGAATAAATGCAAAGTAGAGCTGTTTAATGTCACACTGCGGAACATTCCAGGCAGAGAAATGACGTATCCATAGAAATAGTGATGTAATAATAACCAAAATATTGTAATATCGTATCGTCAAAAGTCTCATACATATCGAATTACAATAGTTATGGTGATTCTAATGTGTTTCTTTGTGATTTTAATGTGATTTCTTATTCTTTAAAGCACTTTGAATGACTTTGTGTACGATTTGTGTTACAGATAAACTTGTCTTGCCTTGTTATGATGCAGCTATAGTTAAAAAAACAGATGGAACTACATAGACCATGATGCTTTGGTGTTGTCAGCGCAAACGACATGGAGAAATCACCATTATTAAGCATTTTTAAATCATAATTCATTTTATTACAGAACCATAGACTTTTAAAGACTTTTTCCAAGACTTTTTAGAAGGAAAAGTAGCCCATTCACAATTTTGCAATAAATATCAAACCGTGAGATACATATCGTGAAAATATCGTATCGAGGAGTTTTGATATCGTTACATCCC
>CM057089.1:33116893-33171746 GCA_029959045.1 Taenioides sp. WSHXM2023
TAAGCAGCCGAATTCACCAACCCCCAGATACGAACACCTCCACGCTCATTTACATTTAATTTACATAGAAAATTAATATAACATGTATTTGGTTAGAAACGCCCTCTGAACTTCCAAATATGATCAATATGGGTTTGGTTTTATGAGCTTCAGCTGCGATTTCAAATGTCCAAACTCACATGAACACACTCGGGGGGGAAGAGTTAAGTCATAAACTTATATAATTTAAGAAAAAAAAAATCAATATTTTAAAAAAGGCGGCACGGTGGCTGAGTGGCTAGTACTCACACCTCACAGCAAGAAGGTTCCGGGTTTGATCCCCAGGTTGCCCGGGCCTTTCTGTGTGGAGTTTGCATGTTCTTCCCGTGTCTGGGTGGTTTTCTTCCGGGCACTCCGGTTTCTCCCATCATGGAGATGGTCCCCAGCTGCCTTCATGTGCTGCCCACTGCTCCTGAAAGGATGAATGCCAAAATGTTTGTAAAAAGGCCTTAAGTACAAATTTGTTTCATGAATGAGGCCCATTTTCACTAATAAGAATTTCTCCGATACAAACGTCATGTGAATTAAAAACACTTGAATTGACAATAAGTTTTGCGACACTTTGAGTTGGGATGGTACAAGATCTCCATGACGACAAGCAGAAAACCGGAAAAGTTGTAGTGCACCTGTCACAATGCCCCTGCTCATGAGGGCGCAATAAACAACATCTGGTGTAACATAGAACTAGCATGCAAACGAAACATGTATCATCTTTCCTCCGTATTTAGACATATAGGTCATTCTTTACAGTTAACGGTGTATTGTGTAACTTTGCAGGTGGAGGGTCCGTCACCTGCTTGTTTCTATGGATACGTAATTTCTCTGCCTGGAATGTTCCACAGTGTGACATTAAACAGCTCTACTTTACATTTATTCAATCACAGGTGGTTTTAGAGCTCAAAAATACCTAGAAAAACAGACATTCTGACTGTGAGCGGGGTCGCCTCTCCACAGATCTGACCTGGAACTTGGTCTGGTTTGGTCTCCATGAAGATAGAAAGGTTTAATGCCATACTGTGGAACATTCCAGACAAAGGAATAACCATAACTCCATGAAGAAAAGCATCTGACGGACCTTCCACCAGAAAAGTTACACACTGCACCTTTACTGCACATTGTTTACTGCACAAACAGACTCTGCAGAGGTTTAGTCACTTTGCAGAACCGCTCCATAAATCGCCTTCTCACCTCAATCACGGGATAACCTATATTTTACCGTTAATCTGCCGGGACACGCCTGAGCCATTGTTCCGCGGGGTTTAGCCTTGTTAGCGTGTTAGCTCGTACCTGATGGCCATTAGCGCTCAGCCCGGTTTAAAACAGGTTTAAAACTCTCACAGCTTATGGTTCTGATAATGTCGTTGGCAAAGTCACGCACACGGAGCTAATGCACGCGGCTCATTTGCATAAAGGGGCGTCGGCTTTAGAATAAAACGCATTTCTACGGCCTTAGACATGTCTTTGTTCATTCGTTTGTGGATAAAAATGTAAAAATTGTCACAAGCATGCACTATTTAAATCAAAATAGATTAAAAAAAAAATAATAATAAAATGTTTGAAGAGGTCTAGTTTTGAATGGCAAGTCTCTGGACCCATTTCTGTTACTATGGTGATTTAAATGAATATTAAGGTAAAATGGTGATCTATTTATGTTATAGTTTAATACCAAATATCTCAAAAAAGCAGAACATGTCTCCTTTAATTTTAAGTATCCCATATTCCCCAGACACAGTGTTAGTATTATTTCATTTAATTTCCTTTTTCTTTAAGTTAAATACAATACACATAGTTTAATTGAATTCCTTTATTCAGACTTATATTTTCTCATTTAGGTGCACACGTTTTAGTTCATAAAACTCTGAATTATTTACTCACTCTTGTTCTTTTTTTTCTGAGCGGCCAGACGAGGGACCAATGGAGTCGACATTTGGCAGAGACGATCTACTCCAAACCAACAGGGGGAGCTCTATTTTAGTTAGTTTTGCTTGTCTAGTTTAAGATCACTTTATTATCACTGTTATTATTTTCTGTATTATAATTATTTGTCTTTTTGTTACTTTGATTAAGTTAGTAGTTTTAGTTCATTATTTAGTGTATTTAATTAACATTTTATTTAATTTATTGTTCTTTGTCTTGTTGGTTTGGTTTAGTTTTGTTCTGTTCAGTATGGTTTAAATTAACCCCAGTTGGGTCCAGTTTTTTGTTAAATATTATTTGCCTAATTTGAGCTTTTGTTAAATTACTTTTTTTTTTAACTTTATTAAATTTAAACTTATTTTTATACCTTTGTCTTTGTCCATTATTGTTCTAATGTTGTTTCCTCGTCACAAACAGACCTGGAGTTGTGTTTTGTTTCGTTCACACGTTTAACGCACAAACCTGCAGATTTAGACTGAGTTCTTCTCTCGATACAGGAAGTGCTCCATGGTGTTTTTTACTAACTATTTAATTTGAATTATTTATCATTTTTAATTTACTGTGACAATAAACAATCTTATTAGGTTCAGATGCAAACATTTCTGTGCCAAACTCCAGCTGTTTTAATCAGTTTTCTGTGTCGTCTTTGTGGATCAGCCAATCACAGCCCTTGCGTTCGACGGAAGTTTGACGCGTAGTAACTTTTTGGCCAAGGTGCATGTCCACGGCACAAGCGCGGCACGGCAAACACCACAAGCTTTCTGATTGGCTTTAATGTGCGTCGGGGAGCTGCGTAGATTTGACGGAGAAATGTCAACCGGCCTTAACTCCACACACCTTCACTAGAAACATTTGGACAATTTCACACTTAGAATCGCTAATCTCTATTGAACTAAAGGTAAAAGGAGCTGTTCACTAAAAAACTACTGCTTCATGACATCACAAGGTGGAATGGAGAATTTAGAACTCTGGAGATGTAAACAGACATAATAATAAAGGATCACACTGCAAACTTCTCTGATCTGGCCAAGATTTTAAAACTTATTTCCAGTTATTCATCTTGTTTTCAGATTTATTTTCTACTTACTAGCTCTGAATTGGATTAATTCTAGTTTAAAATAAATTTTAAAATAATTTGTCAAATAAAATGATCTTGGTGCAGGGACAGATAATTTCACAACTTTTAAATCATTTTCTGACAGATTTAAATGTTTATATCTTACATTTTGGAAAAGGTTTTTTGCAGTATACTCAAACCGTTTTCAAGGAGGAAACCACATTATAACACGGCGCAAAACTCAAGAGTCAAGTTTGCATAATAAAGGACTTTTTAAGTAATAATTCTCTTTAATTCTCATATCTTTATTTAGCTCCTCCGCCTCTCTGTTCTTCACACATTAAAACAAATGAAAAGGTCATTATAACACACATTTACTTACACCGTTGTATTAAAACAGATTAAACGTGTCTGGGATGAAGTCAACGCCTCACCGTAACACACCACAACACGCCGTAACACACTATAACACGAGCGCTCGTATGTCCCACCTCCCCTGAACGCACCGCGGGATTACACCGGGCCTCTCTGTGTTCATTTGTGTTATTGTTCTGCCTGTAACTCCGTGGATTATAATCTGTCCATTCATTAGATTAGGATTAGGCCTGGTCCACATGCTGCTGGAGGTGCAGAGGGTTTATATCATGGAAAGCAGATTTAATTGTGATGAGAAAAAAAAAATCATATTGGTTTTCAGCAGTGGTGGAAGAAGTACGCAGGTTTGTTGCTTTAAAGTGCATCGCCTGGAATGTTATTTATTCAGTTACAGGTGGTTTTACAGACCAAAATTTAAGATCTAAACACTTAAATCTATCAGAAAATGACTTAAAAGTTGTGAAATTATCTGTCCATGCAGCGAGATCATTTTATTTGACAAGTTCTCTTAAAATAAACTCCCTCTAGACTAGAATTAATTAGTCTCAGAAATAGTAAGTCGATAATAAATCCGAAAACAAGATGAATAACTGGAAAGAAGTTTTAAAATCTTGGCCAGATCAGAGACATTTGAAAAACAGACATTCTGACTGTGAGCGGGGTCGCCTCTCCACAGATCTGACCTGTCACTTGGTCTGGTTTGGTCTCTGTGAAGACAGAAGAAAGGTTAGATAGAAAGGGGAAAAAAATCTAAAGTAAAAGTATAGATACCAGAGCAAAAAAACGTAAAAGCATCACATGAAAGAATGTACGTAAATGGAAGTAAATAAGCATGCCAACGCACACTTCCTGATTACGAACAATAAAGCGTTTTGTAATTAGATGCAGAAAACCGCGGACTTTGCCCTCAAGAGCTGCTGTACTGAGGCAGTTTTGCTCGAATATGTTGGAAAAAATCAGGTTCAGGGCCTTAAAACGTGAAAACAACTAATACAAAGTCCAAAGTGGTTCTGAAGCAGGTCTGCGATCAGAGCGAGAGGTTCAGGTGGACTTTTGTCATCAGTGACTCCACAGAGGAAGAGGGTTTACAAAGATACTTCAAATACCAGCGTTCTCATTAAGTTCTGTTTCATCTCATGAGTCGGGATCAAGTGAAGCTGCTACAAAAGACCACACCAAACCACACCAAACCACACCAAAACCACACCAAACCACACCAAACCACACCAAACTATTATTTTGTTTAATTTCACACATTTTTTCATTTACAAAATATCGTACCAAAACAGTTTGCCATACAACCCTGGGTTCTTTTGTTAAATGATCACACGTAACTTAATTTAAATATACTTTATTTATTCATTCATTTCAGTTACATCCATGTTCACTATATTTACCTGCAGCTGGGATGAGGATCAGCTCCTCCAAATCCGAGGCCATGGTTCTTAACCGGAAAATGGTGTCTTGTCCTCTCCGGGTGGTGGAGAGTCCCTGCCTCAAGTGGAGGAGTTCAAGTATCTCGGGGTCTTGTTCACAGTGAGGGGAGGATGGAGCGTGAGATTGACAGGTGGATCGGTGCAGCGTCGGCAGTGATGTGGTCGCTGTATCGGACCGTTGTGGTGAAGAGGAGCTGAGCCGAAAGGCAAAGCTCTGGATTTACCGTCAGTCTACGTTCCTCCCCTCACCTATGGTCATGACCTTTGGGTAATGACCGAAAGGACGAGATCACAGATACAAGCGGCCGAAATGAGTTTCCTCCACAGAGTGGCTGGATGCTCCCTTAGAGATAGGGTGAGGAGCTCGGAGTAGAGCTGCTGCTCCTCCACATCAAGAGGAGCAGCAGGAGGTGTTCCGGGCATGTCCCAGGAGGAGGTGGAGGAAGTGTCCGGGGTGAAGGAAGTCTGGGAGTCCCTGTTTAGACTGGTGCCTTCGCCCGGCCCCGGATAAGGGGAAGAAAATGGATGGATGGAAGTAATTAAGTTATTTTACGTTAAAACACCGGAAGTCAATTTGAATAAATTTTTGTCTGGTCAAAGTCTGGTTGAAGGTTGAATTCTGCCTCTTACTTCAGCCACATCGGGCCAGCTTCTCCACAGACATTATTTTGATCAAAAACTGTTTTAGCTCCATGGAACTTTTCTGGTGGGGGTGCCTGTTTCCATGGAGATCTTATTGTTTTGCCTGTAAAATTCCACAATATGGCATTACCCTTATCTATCTGGTGGTTCTTCCGTCAGTAGCAGGTACAGAACCCTTTACCAGGCATTTATCACAGTGCCAAAAGTAAAAAACCAAAAGTATTTATTTTAATTTTTTTATTGATTTGATTGGGACAGTGCAGGTATTGAATAAAAACACGCCGGATTAAAACCAAAGGCTCATTTCCATCCATTGTTCCAAAAGGCCATGGAGTACGGCATTCCACTTATCTGTCTGGTGGTGTCCCGGGGCAGCTGTGGCTAGAAGTACAAAGCAGTGGTCCAAGAAATGATCTGAGTCAAAGTATTTGGGGAAAGAGTAACTTAAAGAGCAGCTGTCGGGACGTGACATCTGGATTATAATTTGAAGCGAATGGAATTAACAAAACACAAAAAATCTTATACAGATCACTAAAATGAGACAGACTAACTGGACCACTACTTTGTACTTGTACTTGAGTATTTATACTTTGGATTCATGGTACTTGGTATATTTTGCACTTGTACTGCTCTTTACAGACTTGTCCACATAATAAATAAATAAAAATACATTTTTACGACAGTAAACGCCTCTGGTTCCAAATGTGAAGGAGCTGCAAAAAACGTGTTCAGATCATTTCAGATTGTCACATTAAACTTTTCCCACTTTAGACTCACAGCGGGAAGAGGAAGTAAAACATTTCACTTAAACTTTTATTTTCAAACATTATCGGACCTGAAGTACGAGTAAAAGTACACGGGCTTTATCTGGGGTTCACTGTATGGGCTGTGGATGAATGTGCGCCCTCTGTTGGCGGGTCCTGGTAGTTCACCCTGTGTGTGTGTGTGTATAAGTGTGCGTATAATCCTGCACATATGTGACCAGAGTCCTGCTGCACTTGTAATCTGCTTTAAACTGAAGGAACATCAGGAGAAACAGACACAAGAGTTTTCACGACAGGAGAGAAAGAGAAGAAAGAGAAGGAGAGGAGAGAAGGAGGGAGAGAAAGAGGGAGAGAAGGAGAGGAGAGAAGGAGAGGAGAGAAAGAGGGAGAGAAGGAGAGGAGAGAAGGAGAGGAGAGAAGGAGAGGAGAGAAGGAGGGAGAGAAGGAGAGGAGAGAAGGAGAGGAGAGAAGGAGGGAGAGAAAGAGAGGAGAGAAGGAGAGGAGAGAAGGAGAGGAGAGAGAGGGAGGGGTATGATTTAAACACCATCAAAGAACTATCTACTTTTAATTGTTTTTAATATAAATTGCAATTTGAAATATATTTTCTTAATCACATTTACTCTTTTGTTTTATTTGCATATTATTCAATAAATGTCTGATTATAAAAATAATAAGTAAAATAAAAATGTACAACATGGAAGAGATTAAACGTCCTGAAGTGCGGGGCAGAGCTCGGCTGTGCTGTTGTGTCCGAGTCTTTAAGGTGACCACGTGTTCAGAAATAGTGATATTGCTTTTATTTTATTAGAATTGATTATTTTTGGAGGTTCAGGTCAATCTTTAGTGTTTTAATGTGAATTTCATGCTTAATTTAAATACAAAAATGACTAAGTAGGTTTAAGCAGGTGCTGTAAAATGTGTGCAGCGTCCACACACATTTTTAGAAAGTGTGAAATTAAGGGACGTGTCCTTTTCTCATCTCTGACTGACCAAACACCACATCGCAGATAAATACCATAAAATAGACATGAAAGATAAAAACAATAGCATTACATTCTCATTTGCATACGCTGAGCAGCTCAGCCAATCACACGCCTCCTCATAATGTCACCTTGTCCCGGTGCACTTTTCATGAATAAAGCAGATGTTGTGAGGTCAAAGGTCACGCCACAATCTGCACATGTTTTTTAATCAAACTAATCCAAAATATTACAATGTCACACAGACTCCAGGTCCTCTGCTCGTTTAACACGTTTGTGTCATCCTCTGTGTGAACACCAGGGGGCAGACTGAGGCAGGTGTGTCATCCTCTGTGTGAACACCAGGGGGCAGAATGAGGCAGGTGTGTCATCCTCTGTGTGAACACCAGGGGGCAGAATGAGGCAGGTGTGTCATCCTCTGTGTGAACACCAGGGGGCAGACTGAGGTGCATGTGTCATCCTCTGTGTGAACACCAGGGGGCAGACTGAGGGGCATGTGTCAGACGCTCGTACCTGTGAGTGTAAACTTTATCACAAAGCTTCGGATGTTGTCTGTCCCTCCTCCCGATAGCTGCAGATTATGGAAGTGAGCAGGGGATTTTTTTTTTCCTTTTGCGCAAAAACGACGACTGAGTCACTGAATTAGGTATTTCTTGTGCATACTGGAGTTCTCTAAACTCTATACCGGCAATAAGCGACTTTTATGTTTTCTACAGGTATCGACATTGCTCTTGTGTCTGCTTCAGTTATGACACAGTGGATCATTATGTTTTCATTTGGACATAATCACAATATACAATATTGATCTAAAACTTTATTAAAAAAAACAAACGCGCTGACTCTGCGTTAGAAAACTGTGGTGTCCAGTGGAGCTGCTGCCGCCGTAAACGTCATCACAACAAAGCGCCGCATGAGGCCCCTCCTGGACAGCTGCACATCACACGAGCGAGAAGCAGATTTCTTTTCACTACGCGTATCACAGATTAACGGCGAAAGTACGTCACAGGGGCCGTGTGCCGAAGGACAGTGAAAACGGGTTAATCAGAAATATGACGCCTTGAAAATAAGGGATTAAAAAAGCTCAATGTACAAATCACTCCAAATACAACTTATGAGTGAGAGGTGAGGAGAAACAACTGGTTAAAAGCTCTGAAGAGTCGATTTTGCAGAATAAAAAATAAATACTGTCACAATGTACATGGTTATTTATTAATATATCAGAACACATGTGCAGTATTAGTAATACGTCTATAATAATTTAATCACTTTTTAAATCTTGTTTTACCTGATTTTTATGTCTTAAAAAAGTCACTAATTTGTCCCCACGTTGAGTTTATAATCGCTTTTCTGGGTTTTGCCTTGACGGTAAAGCTAAAATTTAAAAAATATAAATAAAAAACTCGCATGCTAACACGTACTTCCTGATTCTCTGACAATAAAACGCTTTAGGATTAGACACAGACAGCACGCAGCAGCTTGTACAGCATATCTGAACTTGGGGCAAAGACCAGTTTTACTTAAATATATGGTGAAAAAATCACGAACAGGGCGTTTAAATAAAAAAATTAAATACAAAATACAAAATATACAACTACCAGTACTTCATTTCAGTTTCACCCGTGTCTCGTGTGGTTCTTGTTGCGGCGACTGAAGTGTGTCCAATTAAAAGTACACCGCGGTGGAATGGCCCTGGGGCTTTTGGGTCGTCATTTAGTCATTTTCACCGCCGCCATTTCAACCTGCGTCACTTTTCATCTCTGCACGTACCCCCCCCCGCCGCTCCCCACCCATCATGTCTGCCCTCCACCCCACCGACCACCACCACCACCACCACCGCCACCCAAACACCCTCCACCTCTTAATACTCTTAAAACAATGGAGAAGTCAGGGGCCACACCAGCGCCGGAGCAGACACTTGACAGCCACGCTCCTAATCCGCCGAAATGGGGCGACGGTGGGGCGGACGGGGCTGTGCGAGAGGCGGGGGGGGGGTATTTGGGGGGGTAATAAATAGGCCATGGTTTGTCAGGTAAACTTTGGGGCTAACCGAATTTGTCAGTGAGACTAAACGTCCACAGATCTGCAGAGAATAATGGGGAAAATGGGCTAAGTTAGTGCAGTATGGTATAGGCTTGGGCTGAGAATCGCAGGGTCCCTCATGATCCGATACGATACTCAATACATGGCTCATGATACGATATTATCACGATACAGCGATACCTGCGATAACACTGACATAGTGCACTTGATACTCTGTGATATGATGCTGTTTTTAAAGAACCAAACACATTTTAACAACAATATTTCTATGTTAAACCACCACTTGTGCAAAGTTAATATGCGATCAACGAGTTGTAACCATAAAAACAAAACAAAAAAGTGAAAATGCCGAGTGTGTTGCATGAACAAGTTTACTTTCTCTGAACAAACATCAAAATTGTAGCACAGTCACAGCATAATTCAGTAAAATATTCCAAAATATCAATATATCGATGCAGCAACCCAAGATAACGATAATGTGTCATGAAATTATAGTATCACAATAAATCAAGTATAGGCTATAAGTTTAAATTCACCTGTGTGTGTTGGGTGCACTACAGGATTGAGTATCGTCCGTCCCTGTGGTGTTTCGTCGGCGTTTGACCCGTCTTTGCCATTGAGGTTGTAAGGAGCAGTGAGCGAGCGCTTACCTGTCCAGCCAGAACCACACACTTTTTAAAGACGAGAGGATCTTCCTAGTATAAAAAAAAAAAAAAGAAACTGGCCGCAGAGCATTTAACTTCAAAACTCCAAATGAACGGAACAACTCGCCCTCCTCAATCCGATAAATTACATCGATCCACCTGTTTAAGGCGTCAGTTTTCAGATACAAACATCCTGCTCCTATTTTCGATAAAAAATACACTTTTGTTTTATGTACTTTCTGATCTACACAGAGTTGCTTTTTCCCTCAGTAATTTACAAATATCGGTGTGGGGATGATAAATTCAGAGAGATGTGTGTCTATCTTAGGATTCTGAATGTCGTCTGTGTGGTGTTTGTTTTGATTTGTTTTGTTTTTTCTTTCTTTTCTGTAAATGCTATTTTTGTTAATGTATTTATTTTTACAATTTATAAATTTGTATTATTTTATTAATTTAATTTATTCATTTATGAATAAATAAATAAATTTATTATTATTTATAAATATTTTATTATTATTATTATTATTATTATTATTATTATTATTATTATTAATAATAATAAATAAATCTGGAGCCATATTCTGTCTCATAGGGTGTGACTGACAGGCGGATTAACCAGTCGGAGGGAAGTGTGGTTTGTGTTAAAAAACAAACAAACAAACAAACAAACAAACAAACAAAAATTACAAAAAAAAAAAAAACAAACCACAGCATAAAAGATGGAGAAACAGCATGGAGAAACACGTAATACAAAGAGACCAGTTGTATTTTGCTTCATTCACATTTTACTATGTTTATGACGTCTTCTTGCTCTGGGCCTTAAGAAAAGAGTTTAGAAAATAGTTAGAAATTATGGCAAAAAGGAGAAATTTAATTTGTCAACTGGACAGAGTTTATTTGGTTGAATACGTTTCGCAGCTCATCCGAGCTGCTTAGCAGCAGTTGACAAATTAAATTTCTCCTTTTTGCCATGGATTCTACCTGGACGACTGAGGGATTCTACACATAGTTAGAAACTAGTTTAAAAAGTCCCCGGATTGTGACATTTAAGGTAGAAATCCAGAGGTGCTGTTTTTGAGTCCATAAATCAGCTCCAGACTGTTTTGAGCACTGTCTGCCGTCAAATCGCATTCATAACCTGCGTGCTCATACTAACATGCCGTCCACATTGCTTTAAATGTTCTGCACCAAACAAAAAATCAGGTATCCAGCACTTTATTACAAAAATAATGTAATAAAACAACTCGAACAAAGTTATCAGTGGATTTAGAGCTAGCCTAGCTTCAATAAACTGAAAAAAATAACTTGTAAAGTATAAATATCTATTCAAAATCAGTATTCACAGAGCAGCTCACAGGTTTCACCGGATTCCACCGTGTCAGACAGCGCCCGGCCTCCATCTCGCATGAATTCAGCGGCGGTTAACAAATTGACGGCGAGCGTAATTAGCCTGTTGCTAATTGTCTCGGTGAAAGTGCTGCCCATGTCATTACAAGCCACTTCAGCCGCTCCAATCAATTATTTCTACTGCTACATTATTAATATCCCGCTAATCGCCCGCGCGGCAAAGCACATTAGCATCTACGCTCACGACGTTATTCATCACGCTATCCTCGCCCTGTTCATCTGTCATCTGGGTTTTTCAATATGGCTAAAAACATAAACATACAGGAGCGGGCGATGCGGCGCTAGCCCTGACCAATCAATTATTCACCAGCGTTTTGCCTTTGAAACCGCGGATGACATGTGAGCCGCTAATGCTAACACCAGGGGGTCCGGGCCCCAGCGGAGAGCCAGGTTGAGAGTTGCTTTGAGCTTGTCACGGGGAATCAGAAGCGACCTTTTTAGTGCCGGCGCGTGGCTAATGCTGCTAAAGGTGAAGTGATAGCATGTGTCTCAGAGGAGGAGAGGAAGAGCGGAGAGGGACAGAGGGCAGCAGAGCGAGGGATGGAGAAAGACGGTAAGTGGGGAGAGGAAAAGGAGGAAAAGTTGGGGGAGGAGATGGGAGGCCTTTGTAATAGAACTGAAGATGAACGTGTAAGTGTACAGGACTTTCAAGGATCACTCCATAACTGCATTTTACAGGAGCCAACTGAAGCTCATAGTAATAATCGACTGCATTTCAGTTTGTTTTTTTAATTTATAACATTTAAAACAGTTTATAACACAAAAACAATTGAGGTCAAGGGATGGTAATAATAACTAATATCAAAAGTACAAAGTGAATATCCATTTCACATCTTTTATGTCTGAATCATTGAGTACTGTCACTGTTTCCCAGCGCCTTTTTCCCCAATTCCTCCTGGAGTCGCAAGGTGTAGGTCATACGTTAAAAAACAAACAAACACGGCAGAGTGCACATAAAAAAAGACAAAAAAAAACAACATAAAGGACTGAGAAACAGCGCGGAGAAACATGTGATACAAAGAGACTAGTTGTATTTTGCTTCATTCACACTTTATACTGTTTTTATGAGGTCCTCTTGCTCTGAGCCTTAAGAAAAGAGTTTAGAAATTAGTTTAAAAATTCCCCAGATTGCGACGTCGAAGGCAGAAATCCAGAGGTGCTGCTTTTAAGTCCACACATCAGCTCCAGACTGTTTTGAGCATTCTCTGCCTTCTGGAGTCGCAAGGTGTAGGTCGTACGTTCCGTGAGTCGAATATTTTCTACTCTTGAGGTAAAAAGGTTTGTGGTGCGACTGCTTCTGTAACCAGGATTGTTCTTATGCATTTCTTGACTGAAGCCAACATGATTTTCAAAAGATAAACATCGTCCGCAGACGTCTTCTCAGGGAGGCATCCGAGGTACAGCACCGGGAAGGAGCAGTCCAAGTCAAAGCCCATCATTTTAGACTTTATTTTTGCCACCTCTGTCCAGAAAGGCCGGATAAGTGGGCAAGACCAGAAAATGTGCCGCTAATACCTCCTCACGTTCTCTCCAGCAGTGAGCAGGGGCTGAGCTGAACTTTGACTTTAGTTTTGGTGGTATGAAAAAGCGAACCAGGTTTTTCCAACAAAAGTACCTCCAGGTGCCGGAGTTAGTAGATGAGAATTGGACTTCCCAGGTCCTTGTCCACACGGGGAGAAGTACGATTTTTGAAATTTATAATCTACAAATGCTGAAGCTTATCCTCCATTTCCAACCAGGAAGTCAGTGGTTTTGATTCTTTTATTACTTTGTTTTAGCTCAATATTGTGACTTAAAATGTTAAAAATACAACATAATGATCCACAGGTGTCATAGATTATAACTAGACCTACTCTGACAGAGATACAGAGTTGTGTTTTTGTTTTTGTCTACATTTTTGTATTTGTTTGATGGTATTCCTGACAGTTTTCACTTGATAATGGACAGTCTGGTCATAGCGCCGTAGTTCAGACAGTGGAGACGTGGAGCCTCTGCAGCTGTCTCCCTCTGTCTCCCCACAGATGTCCCTCTGATCCCGGGGTCGATCCGGGAGTCACAGCCTGAACATCAACGCCCCCTAGAGGAAAAGAGGGGGACATCAGCTGCCTCCGCCCCGGCCGCTGTGGAAAGACTCAGCCCGTGTCTCTGTCCTCACTGACCGCTGGACTCCCTGGACGCCACCATCACATCTGATCCTGATCTGAAGTGCCCCATCGCTGGAGCAAGGAAACAGCTGTTCCACCATCGCGCCGCCCTCCCCCCTGTCACCCCCCGCCCCACGTCTCCCACAATCCATCACTGCACAGGCACGCGGGCCGGACAGAGACAGGGGCAAGATGGCGGCGGACGTGCAGCTGAGAGGGTTCACGGTTCACGCTGGGAGGAGGAGAAGGATGGAGCGAGTGTTTGTGTGGCATTTCCCGAGTGCAGATCTCAGGCTGCTCCGGAGTGTCTGGAGAAGGTCACATCAGTCACAGGACCAAAGGAAAATGTGAGAATGAAGAGTGTAGAAAACAGATGATGTGGTTGAACAGGTCTGAGGCCGTGGAGCTGAGGCCAAAGCCAAAGCTGTGCACGTTTAGACCGCCGGTGTTACCTAATGTCAGGAGCTCTGAGTCCGTGTATTTGATTTAGTAAAGGTCATTATCACAGCGGTCACCTCAGCGGGCTCATCACACTGACAGGACACACTGAGGGACCGTGGACCTGACCCAAACCAGGAAAGTCCTCCTCTGGTGATTCATTAGCCTGGTGAGCCCCTCCTACTTTCTGTTTGATGGACAGGCAGTCTGATCCAAGTACCATTATTTTATTTGTAGCACACAGCTCAAATGTAGAAGACATTTCCTCTCAAATATTCATGTTTGTTCAGAATGAAATAGATATTCAGTGAAAAATCCAGTGATTCAAGGTTTGGGACACTGGGACTGATAGTCTGACTTTGTAATTAGGATTAAACCAGGTCTGGTATGTTTTTTTATTTACGCAGGAACAATGCACAATAGACGAGGACGAAGAGAAAAGACGCATTGTACCAACATATAATCCCTGGGCAGGAATGAGACGCACTGATGCGCCAATCCTACAACATTTGCTGAATCTGATATCAGTTCCTAAATATCGGTTCAACTGATAAAACATTGTTGGGCACATGACCTGATGTAAAAAGATTATTCACTGGTGGTAGTTGGTCCAGAAAGTCTCATAATGTTCAAGCTTACAAAGCCAGTTTTGTCTAATTTTATTTTTGTTTTTAGGAACAAATGCTATACCTTTTTTTTTTTACTCTCTGTTATTATATTATATTGTGATGTTTGAGCTGCTGTGTCCAAATCATTTCCCTTGTGGATCAATAAAGTTTGTCTAAGTCTAAATAAATGCTAATTTGAGGCACTAGTAGCGTTCAATACTTAACTTGAAACTGAAAAAGCTGGATCGATGCATTTCTAGATTAAACCTGGACTCTGTGTCGTTGGTTAAGATGAATTCAGATACTAGAACGATCCTCAGGCAGGAGAGCGGTACAGCAAAAACAGGACAAGTCTTTGGTCTCAAATACCAATCCCCTATGCTTTGAGTTTCATTTTATGATTTTTCTAACTTGTCCTAAAAAGTTCACGACTTCAGTCAAGCCCAGTCCCAAGTAACTCACCTTCAAATCCAAGTTGAGTCCCATGTCACCAATGTCCTGCGATCATCTCGAACAGTACGGGTCTCTCTTCACATCTGCTCGGGCTTACACAGTCTTCATCTGATCCTCTCTCTGTGTGTTAGTGTGTTAGTGTGTGTTAGTGTGTGTTAGTGTGCGTTAGCCCGGTGGGAGTAGCAGAACAGCAGGTGTGCGGCGCTGTGGACAGAGGATGAAACACTGGGTCCGGTCTTAAGTACGTCTTTCAAACGTGATACAGTGACTACAGTCTAATGACGCTCCTGCTGAAAGAGGAAGAGCTCAGTGCAAATGTTTGTACAGACAGAGCAGCTTTAGCCTCTGAGCCGTGATGACAACATGGAGGACGCAGACGGACAACAGAGGACAGCGGCGGAGAGGGACCTCAGGCTGGAACGGAGCAGAGGGAGTTTATCTTCAGTCAACAATGTCATTATTACTGTCCCTCCTTGGAGATTCATGCTGTATTGTATTCAAATTAAAACGCTTATACGTGGACTTGGACACAGGTCAAAGAGCATAATATAACAAAGAGCAAAAATATAAATGGTACTGAAATTTAAAATAACTAGCAAAAATTTCAAGTGTCAAACGAGGCCCAGTTTTACAGATTTGTGTATGTACAAGTAGAATTATACAGTACAATACACTCTACACAAGAGGATCTCAGTAGCTCCATATTTCAAAGTTATTGCTTATTGTACTTCACATCTAAACATTTTTACATTTACTAGTCACAAGTCTGAACACATTTTCATTCAGCGGTTCTTCTTTCAAAACTATCTACATCATAGATTCTCTCTGAAGGCGTAAAAATACTGAATACTACTGAAGACTAACCCTGACACGTAGGATGGAATAAACAAAAAAGAAGTGTGAAATAACTCAAAATGTTTTTATAGATACAGATATTTTGATGACTGCTTTGCACGCTCCTGGCATTCCAACAAACCCTGACATGAGAAAACCATTTCAGGAAACTTCACCATGAAGGCCTTTAAGAAAAGACCAAGACCGCACTGTTGACAAAGCAAAGGGTGGATATTCTGAGGAATCTAGATCAAAAATATCAAATATATTAGTTATTTCAAAATGTTCTCTGCTATAATTCCATAAATCCCGCTTCATACATTTTATATCTTGACTGGTAAACCAAATTTGTCCCTTTGAGCTTTTAGCCATGTTATAATGTTGTTACCTCATCAAAAATATACCTGGAGTTGTGTTTTCTTCCAGAGTAATCATTTATTATTAGTCTGTCTACATTTCCAAAGCTCCAAACGCGCTGTTCCACCTTGTGATGTCATCAAGTGGTAGTTTTCAAGTGAACAGCTCTTTTTATCTTTAGTTCAGAGTTTAGAGATCGGCAATTCCAGGACTGAAATGATCCAAATGATTCTAGTGAAGGTGTGTGGAGTTTAAAAACACAGTGGAGCACTTCCTGTATCACACCATGACATCACAAAGTGGAACAGAGTATTTTTCAGTGTTTGAGAGAAGAACTCTGCAGGTTTGTGTGTTAAACATGTGTGAATGAAACAAAACACAACTCCAGGTGTTTGTGATGAGGAAATGTTCAGAATAATTTATCTTCTGTGGCTCAGGGAGTAGAGCACCCGCCTTGTAATGGGAGGCTTTACGGTTTGAATCCCATCCCAAAAACATTTCACCCACTCCTCACCTTGTCACATTATGATGCTGCGTTACCATAGAAACCCCTTCAAAAACGACTTGAAAACGATGGGACAATTACGTTCAACATTCAAACGGCGGTCATTTCCCGTTATAATTGCTATGTCCATTTCTAATAACACAAACCCTCTGACTGACAGGAGGGCGAGGCGGGACCGGCGGCCAATCACCGGCGGCCAATCGGAACGCGGCGGGCGGATGGGCCCGAGCAGATGTTTTCGCTGGTTGCCGTTCATGCATGTTTCACAGCTAGCTCGCCATGGCTAACGCTAACCCTGAGCCAGATCAAGACTGACAAAAGTATATTGAACAATTATCTGCGGGGTTAATGCGTTATGAGGAAGGGGTGAGGGGGTGAGGAGGGGGGTGAGGTGGTGGGGGGGGGGGGGGGGTGAGGTGGTGAGTGAGGACGGCGTGAGGTGATGTCGCCCAAAGTGGAGTGGGCACATGGGACGGGGCTGTCGTTATAATCAAGGCCGGTCTACGGGTTTGGTAATCTCCAGTCAGATTCAGAGCCCCGGCAGAAAAATGAAGTGTAATTAACTTTATTATTATTATGCAAAGAGAGAGAAAGAAGAGAGGGATGAAAGAGGGAGACAAAGGGGGTTCAAACACACACACAACACAACACACACAACACAACACCACACACATACACACACACCAGTGCCACATCAAAATTGTGGCAAAACTTGGTATTTAAAGATCCTATATTATGCAAAATGGACTCTTGTGATCTTTAAGTTTTGTTGTAGTCAAGACTAAAGACCAGACCAAGACCGCGACCCATCGAGACCAAATCGAGACCATCTTTGTAATTTTCCACATTTATTTGTATTTTAGAGTTATTTTGGCAAATATATGTCAATGTTTTTATAAATCTATCTCCATTTTATCTGATCTGTTATGGTAATTTAAGATTAAAATAAGCCAAGCAAACTGTACTGCACTTCAACACTCTGCACCTTTTTTTAAAATGTGCTCGAGTCTGAGATGAGACCAACACCGGGTACTACGACACAAGCTTTAAGCCGTGTTCTAATGTACTACGACTACTACTACTGTAGTACTAGCAGCAGTAGTAGCAGTTGTAGTAATAGTAGTAGTACTAGTAGCAGTAATAGCAGTAGTAGTACCTTCAGAAGTAGCAATAGTTGTAGAAGTAGTAGTTTCAGAAGTAGCAGTAGTTGCAGAAGTAGTGGATATATTTAAACAGACATGTGCAGTCTCTCCTTCAGTGATGTGAGCCGCTCTGACAACAGCAGCCGTCTGTCACAGGAAAACACGCCGAGGAGGAGGAAAAACAGGGAAAGCTACTTCTGTTTTCAATTTGTACAGAGTCGGGCTCAGGCGGGTCACTGCCGGTGAAGTATAAAGTCAAAAGTACTTCGTTATGAGGGTATGAATAAGTAAAAGACTGACATACGTGTGTTTGTGTTAATCTGCCATTCACAGCATCTGTTCTTCTGTTCTGAAGCTCCAGGACTTCACGTTTACTGCAGAGAAGAAGAGGAGGAGAGAGAAAAAGAGGAGGAGAGAGAAGAAGAGGAGGAGAGAGAAGAGGAGGAGGAGAGAGAAGAAGAGGGGGAGGAGGAGAAACAGAAGAGGAGAGAGGGACAACCTTGTGTTATTGATGAGGTGTCAGACTGTCAGAGCCGCTCACATAAAGATGGATCATGTCAAGAGTTTCAGTTATTTCAACCAGAAGACAAGTGACCGAGGTGTGAAGGATAGTGGAAGAAGTCGGTAATGTCATTAGAAAGTGCTGCGGTCTGCCTGAGTTTTACTGTGTTAAAAACGCGTCCAAATGATTCACTGTAATGAGACTCTCCACAGTCTGGATCAGGTGGAGGGACACGGAGGTGGTGGACGTGGCTCAGACCTCTGCCTCAGGGCTCAGGTCAGTGGATCTCACAAAGTACCAGTTATTCAAGGTTTAGAGAGTGTTTTAATTCATGTGCTGTTTTTAACATGTGTCTGAAATCATAGTTTCACTCTTAAAGGCTGGTTATTCACAGGAGGGACTCATGGCTCTTCTTCTCCTCAAACTGCCCTGACACAGAATCTGCTGACCCTCCCTGACCCCTGACCTCCTCCTTAAACTGAGACCTTTGACTGAGACACAAAATAAAGTCCATCTGTCTCTCATATATATATATATATATATATATCAGTAGCAGACTTGGGGTGGACAACAAAATTTAGTCGATAACAATTCAATAACGGCATTTTTTATGCAAACCATATTGTAAATGAGTATATTTATTTTTACTCACATTAATTTCATGTAATTGAGCCATTTTGGAGTCAAATTAGAGAGACCTAGACCAAAGAGTTTATTAATATTTGTATATTGGACTGTATTTAACACCATCTCTGTACAAACAGGGCTATTTGTTTCTACTCCTACATCTTTATACAGATAACAACAGGCTCAGGCTTCAGTACTGTTGTTGTCTGTCATTATCTAAGTCATTATTATTATTATGCATCAAGAAGGAAAATTATTTAGATATAATTCAAAACTATTTAATTATACATTTGACACACAATTTTAGATGTTTTTGGGCAACCACTGCTTGCCTTGATTGCCCTGACCGCACGCCCCTGATACACAGCTTCATGCAGGACTAATATATATATATATATATATATATATATATATATATATATATATATATATATATATATATATATATATATATATATATATATATATATATACACCACCTGGAGAGGGCACCACCCTTTTGAAGAACCATGGCCTCTGATTTGGAGGTGCTGTTTTTCATCCATCCGCTTCACACTCTGCTCAAACTGCCCCAGTGCCTGTTGCAGGATCTGGAAAAAAGAAAAATAAACTTTATCTTGGAGCATTGATGAAGTGAAGTCTCTGGTGTTGGCTCCTCTGAGGTGGACGGTCTCTGTCCCATTGAAGCATTTGGCTTTCCCCGTCTCGTGACATTACTGTAATATTTATACTTTCATATCTTTGTACAGCTTATGACACTGGTGCTTGGTCCTGCTGATGCCAGAAGACCAGGAAACAGCTGCTGCCACCTCCATCCACACCTGCTTCACCTGTACAAGAATAAGACCCTGCAGGAGCTCCAGCCGTTTGTCCAGTAAACTCAACTACACCTCAGTTTTTCAGTTTTTCAGTCAGTTTCGTGAGTGCACCGTGAGCCCCGGGCCCGGTGTGACGTCTCTTTAAAGACTAAGCAGAATCTCTCCTCACACTTAATGAAGAACAGGACCAGCGTTAAATAAATGAGGTTCAGACATGACGGTGAGTGATGAGAACAGTTACACCGCCCTGACACCGCCCTGACATCGCCCTCTCCGGCTCTGTTTGACTGTGTCTCCATCTGATCCCGACTCACTCGTGTCAAATGTAAAACTGTAACTGTCAGAAAATCTCATTATTTTACTAAAAAAAAACACGCCAGAACAAGAAAAGTAAATGATTTTAATATAGAAGTGTTTAAGCTACAGGCAAAACTATGAAGATTACATCAGCCAGGAGCAAACGTGCACTGAATGTGTAACCGAAATATTGGAAAGTCTTTGAGGAGGTTGTGGGTTAGACTCCTGATCCCTGAGTGGAGTTTGTGTTACTGTGGTAGGGTCTAATTATCAGTAGAGTAGACCTGTTCAAGGGTTCACCACAGAGATGTTATTGCTTTGCCCAGAAAGTTCCACAGTATGGCATTATGGCACCTTGGCCGTTGTTTACAGGCCAATATTTAGTTTTGCTCGATCTGCTGCCTAAAAAGGTTCACATAAAGGTTTATTTTAACACTTGAGTGTGAAGTGATAGAACAAAAAGTGAAAACACAGATCTCTTAAAGGTTTGTAGTTTCTGAGGGCTGAGTTTAGTCAATTTAAATGACAGAACTTGGGGAAAATAATCAATCGGCCAAAAACATCACCCCAGTTTCTCTAGATTCGATCTATATCAAGGTGTTTAATTGCTCAAAAAACACGCATTCTCACAGTGAGAGCAGCTGCCTCTCCACAGATCTGACCTGTAACCTGAACTGGTGATGTCTCCTCTTTGTCTCTGTGGAGATACGTTGAATGTCGTGCTGTAGAAATACTCCTCTGTGGTGGAAAATACAGCTGAAGTTAAGTTATTCCTTGGAGACGAGCGGAAAAGTTCCACAGTGCTGGATTTTAGGAACTGTATTTAGCCTGTGTCACAACTAAATAACACAATACAAACTTAGACTTAGACAAACTCTCCAGAAGCTCAGAACCTCCAGAATTCCCTCCCTGAGCTGCAGAGGCTGCACTAGCACTGACTCTGGACTGGTGCAGGTGCTGGGGGTTTAGGGAGTGAACGATATTTTTTGTGGTTTCCAAATATCGAGGTGAAAAATACGACACTCAGATTTCACACGATGCAACATGAAAACTGTGTGATTATTATTAGTCCAGCTGCATCTGAACAATATTTAATAAGAACAGAGTGTTTTCAGTTTAAGAGAAGAACTCAGCCTAAATCTGCAGGTTTGTGTGTTAAACATGTGAATGAAACAAAAAAACACAACTCCAGGTGTTTGTGATGAGAAAACGACATTAGAACAGAGATCAGAAAATGAGTTGGGTCATGTTCATGGAATTTAAAATAAAAATCTTACACACTGTCCCTCAAGTTACAATTTAGCGTGCAGAACATTTAGAGGAACTACAACTCGTCTTCACTGTTCGTTTCTCTGCAGTGACCCCTGAGCTCCAGAGTCTTCTATCGTGGATTAACTGTGATTGGATCATAATAAGAGCTCTTCACATATGTGTTTTTATAATTCCTGTGTGCTGCGCTTAAGCCTGTGTGTGTGTGTGTGTGTGTGCGTGTGCGTGTGCGTGCGCGTGCGTGTGCGTGTGCGTGTGTGTCGGGGGGCTGCTGTGGCGTGATCAAACACACTGAAGCTGGTCTGAGTGAAACTGTGATGTGTGAAACGGTGATCTCCGAGCTGCTCTTTTGTCTCCAGATTAACTGGATCCGCACACGGGCGGATCTTGTCCCGTCTTAATACAACGTGCGAAGGGCAAAACATGTAAGAATGAGGTTATTTTATAAAAGGAACAATCAGAGGAACTGCGTGTAGCCTTCACTCTACGACAACCCTGTGTCTCCTGCGTTTGTGTCATTCTCAGTTTGACTAGCAAGGACCACGCCACGACAATGGAATACGATAAAGATATTTACTGACGGTGGATGGATGTGATGGGGGGAGACTCAGGGTGGGGGCTCCGTCTCCAATCCAAAATGGTCACCCAGCTGATTCGGAGCCCCCCCTCCTTAAAGATGATGTCTTCAGGCTGAAGGATGGACGAGAGCGGACACAGGCAGTGTTGTCGGGTTAGGCTGTATAAATAAGGCTTCTGGGTAATTGAAGGCGCGGTCGAGATGAGCTGTGGTTAGTTGGTGAGGAGGTTGAGGCGTCGTCCAGCTCCTAATCTAAGTTCATCATATTAACTCCACTTAAGGACAGGCTCATGTGAAGCTCAGAACCTCCAGAATTCCCTCCCTGAGCTGCAGAGGCTGCACTAGCACTGATTCAGGATCGGTGCAGGTGCTGGGGTTTAGGAAGTAATCGTTCAGAGACATTTTAGGTTTAAACACACTGGATTTCAGCATTGAAACTGGCAACACAAATGAGAGACTCGTGTGTAAAGTTGTTGGACTCACTCCTGAAATCCTTTGTCCAGTTGACACACTTAGATTATCATAAACTTTTGCGTGTGGAACCTGCCTGGACGGCTGAGAACATCACACAGACATGATCCATCTGTCAGCAGATCCACGAGAAACAAGTTCAAATCAAATACAGTTTTTACTGATAAAACAGAATGAAGAATTCTAATTCTAGTGTTTTATTAATTAACAAAACATTGGACGTCATGGCTAAAGCTGAAATCCAGTGTGTTTAAACCTAAAATGTCTCTCTCTGATCTGAACGGTCTCTCCCTAAACCCCAGAGTCAGTGCTAGTGCAGCCTCTGCAGCTCAGGGAGGGAATTCTGGAGGTTCTGAGCTTCACATGAGCCTGTCCAGAAACTGAGACTGAGACAAACGCAGGACGTGTCTCTGTGTCTCTGTGTCTCTGTGTCTCTGTGTCTCTGTGTCTCTGTCTGCAGGACGTGTGTTTTAAATCAGTCCATGTTGCAGGAAAGGACTTTAAATCTTGATTAATTAACCTTAGATTTGAGTGATTTTAAATCGTGTTGAAATATTCAGTTTATTTAATTATTATTCATTAAATTATATATATAAAAAAGGTCATTTCAAATCACATCAACATAAACTACTACATATCTAAGAACTTATGACAGTATTGTTTGTTATTTTGTTTGTTTTTGCAGTGAAAGTGAACACAGGCAGAGCGTTTGCCTGAAAAAATAAAATAAAATAAAATAAATAAACAAAATTCATGAAATTTAGAACAAAAGAGGTCAAATAAAGTAAATTTACTAAAACACTGGTCTAAAAAATTCATTTTAAATCATGTCATAATCTGAATATATGAAGGTAAACAAAATCTCATCAAAAACACTTTGAATTCTAATCCCTTTGACCTTCACCTGAATATTTACAGTCACACTCTGAGTCTGTTGTGTGCATTGTGTATGTTGTGCGTGTCTGTGTGTCTGTGTGTTGTGTGTCTGTGTGTGTGGAGGCGCTTAGTCTGATCCTGTACACACAAACAGGATCATCTCACCACCGCTCATTAAACACATTGAAACGTGTGTGTGACCAAAACAAACTTCTTCTGTGTGTGTGATGGAACAAAATTTATGATCAAATACGAATTGTTTTTGTTATTTTCAGGACGTCTCCATAGTAACAAGCAAAATATGAGTTTAATAAATATAATAAGTGTTAGATTATGAAACGTTGAGACTGATAAATTGATATAAACGTGAATTTTAAGACAAGACACTCCACTGTTTGGATGTGTGTGTGTGAGGGGCAGAGCGGGGTCGCCTCTCCACAGATCTGACAGAAAAGTATTTGACGGACCCTCCATTAGAAAAGTTACACAATGCGCCTTTAGGAGCTCAAGTGCCCAGACCGACAGAAACTCGACAAAGACATCACACTTAATGACAGCTCCAAACTGCATTTTACGTTACACCGCGCGGGCCCATTCTCCAGCGAGATTTACTGTCTGTTAGCATGTAGCGCTACGTTAACGGCTAATGCTAATGAACCAGCCTCGCTAATCAACTCCTGGGCCGCCTATAAATCAATAAAAACCCGAGTAAATCAGAGCGAAGTGATCTTTCAGAACATCTCCCCCTCCACTCCAGCTCTGCAAATGAACTCATCTGTCACTTTGATTTGAGAATGAAAATGATTATCCACGGACCCGTTAAAGACGAAAGCGTCGTAAAAAAAACTGTGCGATTGAGTCCTGGTGAGAGCGGCCCATTAGCGGTACAGATAATGGACTCCCCTCGCGGTGCGTTTGAGTTACGGCGTTAAAGACGGTACTGAAAATATTACTTAAGGAGTTATTAGAGTCCAGAGCTTTTAAAATACAGATTAGTTTAAGTTCTGGTGACCTTTACGGAGAACGGGAAAGTTACACGAGAAGTTGGGCCAAAGGTGATTTTGGTAAAACTAAGACAACTTACAGAAAATATTGGTTAGATAAATCAAAATAGATGATTTAAAAGGAGATTGTACATAGATGAAAGAAGAGATCTGAGGCACTCCTCCGATATGCCGTAACCTCGACTGTACATCGTTTGTTTAATTATAATAAAACAACAACAACAACAACAACACCTGCATGAACAGAATTATGCCAAAGCGACCTGTTTTACAAAATGATCGTGATCGGCTGTGAGCTGGAGACATTTGTCACAGTGAGGGACAGGAGGACACTGGACAAACTGCTCTCCATCATGGACACGCCTGCTCACCCACTGCACCAGACTATAGAGGGACAGAGGAGATAATACTCCCTACAACTGTACAACAACTCACCCACTGCACCAGACTATAGAGGGACAGAGGAGATAATACTCCCTACAACTGTACAACAACTCACCCACTGCACCAGACTATAGAGGGACAGAGGAGATAATACTCCCTACAACTGTACAACTCGCCCACTGCACCAGACTATAGAGGGACAGATAATACTCCCTACAACACCAGACTATAGAGGGACAGAGGAGCTCTTTCTCCAACAGGCTCCTACAGCTCCACTCAAACAGTGAGAGATACAGGACTACATTCATACTATAATACTCCCTACAACTGTACAACAACTCACCCTTATGTAACAGATAATACTCCCTACAACTGTACAACAACTCACCCTTATGTAACAGATAATACTCCCTACAACTGTACAACAACTCAATCTTAAGTAACAGATAATACTCCCTACAACTGTACAACTCAATCTTAAGTAACAGATAACCTTATGCCCTGTCAATCAGCAGAGTATTTACACTGTCGTTCTTGTCTCTTGTTTATAGCTGTGATTTTATAGTTTATTTTTATATTTTATTACTTATTTTTCTATTTTATTTTGACTTGTACATTTACATTTATTTTTATAATTATGTCTCTCTGTTATTATATTATATTGTGATGTTGTATCCAAATAATTTCCCTTGTGGATCAGTAAAGTTTGTCTAAGTCTAAATTTTACTTTTCAGAGTTTTTAACCATGTTCTAGTAGTTTCTTCTCACTGACCCTCTGAAGTTGCACTCAGAGTGATTCCTGCATGTCTAATCATCTTTATTCTCCTGGATTTAAGACGTCATTGCGCTGATCTAGTTCATTTTCACTTCCTCCCGAACACGCCCACAGAGACGTACGCATTTCATTCTCCAGTTTTACCTTGGTCAGATTTGTCTTAAAAAAGAGATTCTGAATCCCAACGTGACCTCCTGTTTAAATAAAGGCCTTTTATCAAGTTGTTTTAGATGAATGTTGTGATTTAAATGTGCTTGAATCACCTAAAACCTCCTCAGGATTTTGAGGGAACAACATTAAAACATGGGAGAAACCTAAAAAAATGCCAGAATATTTGTGAAAACTGTTGTCGTGTTTTAAACTAAACCTACAGATGTGTTTATTAGACAGAAGCCTTTTTTAATTCCATTCCTAAACAACGTGATCAGATTTTCCCAACGCCTGTTTGTTTGCTTGTTTCTAATAAATTTCCTAATCCCACACTAAGCCTGTTCCTCTCCAGTCCTGCAGGGGTCACTCCAACATGCCACGCGTAATCCTCTTTCACTTGTTTTGCTGTGAGCGACCTTTAAACTTTAGCACAAAGATACGACAACAAAAAGAAAGTGGATTAGAGGAGGGACAGTGAGTACACGGTACAGCGGACGCACTTACTCGTTCAAGTGTCTTGCCCAAGGACAGCAGGATTTGAACCAACAACCATCCAGTTATATGTCATTTTCTCTACCGCCGAGGCAGTGTTGGATGTAAAAGTACAAATACAGGGGCAAAAGTTACTCAAGTAAAAGTAAAAGTATCACATGAAATAATCTACTTAAGTAAAATATTGAAGTACCGGTTTAAAAATGTACTTTAAGAGTAAAAAGTAAAAGTACTTTGCAGAGATTTTTAGAATAATTAAAGCTTCAAATTCAAATTGATTTTGATCTAGAATTCAGCTGATTTTAAGTGATTCAATTAATTTCTTAATTTTTCTAGCTGATTTTGTGTTTTTGTGTATTTGATTTGTTGAGACGTTAACGACAACGTCAAATTAAATGTACTAAAAATAAGAGCGAGCAGCTAAAGAAAAGTACTTTTTACTTTTCAGTCCAGATTTAAAATGGAGTAGTGGAGTAAAAAGTACAAATACTGTACCTGCGTTCAAATGGAGATAAGTAAAAGTAAAAAGTATCCACTGTAAAATGTACTTAAGTAAAGTACAGATACCTAAAATTGTACCTTTACTTTTGTACTTAGTTTACTTCCACCACTGCACCTACTCCACAGTCGCCCAACTCGCTGTAATATTTATATTGCACAATATGGTACGAGTTAAAACCTTCCGTCTTAAATCCTGAAATTGATTAAAAAATTTCGTGGATTAGCGGTTTTCAATTTTGCATCGAAAACAGATTTTTTTCAGGTGTGGGACAAACAAAAACACAACTCAAACTAATCTTTTAATTCTGCATTTTCGTTAACAGTCATATCCGTATTTTTGAGTGAAAATCTGTCCACAAATACAATAAGGAGCTTTTGGCATGAGAGCTGCCCGCTGATTGGTCGATTCAGGTGGGATTTCCCAGGAGTCTTTGCGGCGGGGAGCAGGTGAAAAACATGCTGCGGTGTTTGTACAGTGAAACAGCAGATTGAGTTTGGACCCCGCAGGCTTCCGTAGGCACACAGAGCGCTAAGGCCCAGGTAAACAGGAGGGGAGGGCGGTGTGAGGCAGGTAACAGCGCAACACGATTTAGTTTTTTATTTTCATCAACAAATGTAAAAATCAAATATTTCTTTACTTAAAATGGTCCTTTAAATATTACACAAAATGAACTCTTTTGAGCTTTAAGTTGTGTTTTTATGTTGTTTCCTCCTCAAAATCAGACCTGGAGTTGTGTTTTGTTTCATTCACATGTTTGAGGAACTCTTTATTATTAGTCTGTCTACATCTCCAAAGCTCCAAACACTCTGTTCCACCTTGTGATGTCATGAAGAGGTTGTTTTCATGTTGACAGCTCCATTTTTACCTCTAGTTCAGCAGAGATCGGCAATTCCAGGGTTGAAATGATCCAAATGATTCTAGTGAAGGTGTGTGGAGTTTAAAAACACAGTGGAGCACTTCCTGTATCACCACATGATGACATCACAAGGTGGAACAAAATGTTGAAGAGAAGAACTCACCCTAAATCTGCAGGGTTTGTGTATTAAACATGTGTGAATGAAACAAAACAACACAACTCCAGGTCTGTTTGTGATGAGGAAACGACATTAGAACAGATTTCCCATTTGTGTTTCTCTGCCCAGTGCGAAGTATTTGCTGAATGTCCCTCCCGCTCTTCTCCCCATTTGCATATGCACCATATACATTACAGTCTATGGGCCAAAAATCCTTCACAAAGGAAAGTTTTTTATTTAGTCTATTCCGTATGTGTTCATTCATACTTTCGATGGCTCCAGTGAGAATCTATATAAACTTTTGACTGACTTGTTTTTATTTCGAGAAACAATAATCATACACATACTACATAAACACTGTAAACAACAGAAAAGCACATTTCTCGAAAAGGAGTGGGAAGAAGAAAAATTTTTATTAAACCATTCATGACATAGTTTCAAAAATGATGTGGTTTCTTTATTACACTGATTGCGAAACTTTACAAATATTTAAATATAGCAAAATAAAAATTTGTATACTTTTTTCATTTAATTATTCATTTATTATTATTATTATTATTATTATTATTAATTTATGTATTTATTGATTTATTATTATTATTATTATTATTATTATTATTATTATTATTATTATTATTATTATTATTATTTTATTTTATTTTTTTTATTACCCACCGCTGTCACTCACCCTTATACCCCGAAAGCAAAAACTTGTTATAATTTCCTCTGAAGCTGTGAATATTTAGGCGCTGCTTCAGGTACTTTTGACTGATCCTGTATATTTGTCCGACCGGAGCAGGACCTGAGTTCTCTGCAGAAGGTCAGACCTGGTCCCGGTGCAGGTTGGACTCCACAGGGCTGCCTTTTGTCACCGGTTCTGTTCATTGTTTTTCTGGATGTTCTAGGCGCAGTCAGGAGCTGGAGGAACCGTTTGAGGACCACGAGGCGTCGAGCCCAGTGACTGCGGAGAGTGTACGGGCGTCATAAATGTCGTGAGAATCCATTTTGCTGTGTAAGGTTCAGTACCATTTTACAAAATTAATCCTTTTTATATAGAAATGTCCACTAAAACACAGCGTTCTGCAGCAACAACAAACTGAAGAATGTTTCCAAATTAAATGAAGAGCAAATCCAGATAAATCACAGGTCAACAGCAACGGAGAAATGTTTAGTCGCTGTAATATAAAAAATATATTTAAAAAAATACACCGCACCTTCTTCACCTCTGATACCTCGAGTCTGCACCAGCTGTCGGCCATCTTGTCTTCTCCTGCACAAAGGGGAGGAGAAAGAGGAAAAAGAGGAGGAAGAAGAGGAGGAGGAGGAGAAGAAAGAAGAGGAGGAGAAGGTAGAGGTGGAAGAAGAAGAGGAGGAGGAGAAAGAGGAGAAGAAGGTAGAGGAGGAAGAAGACGAGGAGGGAGAGAAGGTAGAGGCGGAAGAAGAAGAGGAGGAGGAAGCTTCATAATCCCGGGATTTCCGAGCACCACAAACAGCTTGGAGCCATCAGAGAGCGGGCCGGGCATATGGTCCAGGTTTAGGACTCATCTGGCACCGCGCAGCCCAGAGAGAGGCCTCATCCCTGGGTAAACCATGGACACATGCAGCCCCCTAGAACCAGGCACACTCCCTCCTCTGCACCACATATGGCCCTCCTCTGTACCATTCACCACCCCGATGAGGAGGAGGAAGAGGAGAGGGTCAGATGGAGCAGAAGAGGAAGAGAAGCGGGTCTGATGAAGCAGAGGATGAAGAGGAGAGGGTCAGATGGAGCAGAGGAGGAAGAGGAGAGGGTCAGATGGAGCAGAGGATGAAGAGCAGAGGATCTCAGGTGATTCCCAGATCCTCCTCTCTCCCTGTAGAAGTCATTATTTCGTGGCTCGCAGCAGAAAAAGCACCAGACGAAAAACAGACGAGCAAAACTCATCCGGACTGAGAGGAGGAGCCGGGCTAACCACTCTGCCACAGGAACACACACTCAGAGATCCAGAGTCTAACCCGGGGGGGGGAATTTGGCGGTGTGTGGTTTGGCTGTGATGTTGGTTATGGGTCTGGCGGTGTGGGTGGGTGTGGGGAACTTGGTTGTGGGGTTGGCGGTGTAGGATTTGGTGGGGTGGAGTTTGGTTGTGATGTTGGCGGTGTGGGGTTCGACGTGGGGGACTTGGTTGTGGGGTTGGCGGTGTGTGGTTTGGTTGTGATGTTGGCGGTGTGGGGTTCGACAGTGGGGGACTTGGTTATGATGTTGGTTGTGGGGCTGGCGGTGTGGGTGTGGGGACTTGGTTGTGGGGTTGGCGGTGTAGGATTTGGCGGGGTGGAGTCTGGTTGTGATGTTGGCGGTAAAGGTTTTGGCAGTGTGGGTGTGGGGAACTTGGTTGTGGGGTTGGCGGTGTGTGGTTTGATCGTGATGTTGGCGGTAGAGGTTTCAGCGGGGGCCTTGGTTGTGGGGTTGGCGGTGCGTGGTTTGGTTGTGATGTTGGCGGTGTGGGGTTCGACAGTGGGGGCCTTGGTTGTGGGGTTGGCGGTGCGTGGTTTGGTTGTGATGTTGGCGGTGTGGGGTTCGACAGTGGGGGACTTGGTTGTGGGGTTGGCGGTGTAGGATTTGGCGGGGTGGAGTCTGGTTGTGATGTTGGCGGTAGAGGTTTCAGCGGTGTGGGTGTGGGGCCCTGGTTGTGGGGTTGGCGGTGGGAGTTTTGGCGATGGTGGCTACAGGAGGGAGAGGAGCATCTTTGTAAATGCAGAAATCCACATCTAAATCCCCCACCTGCACAGCGCCCCCCGGCTCACGCACACGGATTTACACCCAAAGCCCCCGCTCCAACGCACTGTCAACTCTAACAAGCTGTTCGGACCGGCCCGGGAGGGAGGGCGGAGGGAAGAGGGAAGAGCGGGAGAGGAGGGGGGAGGGAGGAGGGAGGAGGGAGGAGGGGGGGGGGAGGGAAGAGCGGGAGAGGAGGGAGGAGGGAGGAGGGAGGGGAGGGAAGAGCGGGAGAGGAGGGGGGAGGGAGGAGGGAGGAGGGAGGAGGGGGGGGGAGGGAAGAGCGGGAGAGGAGGGGGGAGGGAGGAGGGAGGAGGGAGGAGGGGGGGGGGAGGGAAGAGCGGGAGAGGAGGAGAGGAGGAAGGAGGGAGGGGGGGGGGAGGGAAGAGCGGGAGAGGAGGGAGGAGGGAGGGGAGCGTCATTTTTAACGGCAAAACAAAATCCCTAAATGACTTAAAGGTGAATATTAGTCTAGATTTAAAGCTGCACTGTGTAACTTTTCTGTTGGAGGGTCCGTCAAATCCTTTTCTCCATGGAGATGTTATTGCTTTGTCTGGAATGTTCCACAGTATGGCATTAAACCTTTCTATCTTCATGGAGACTAAACCAGACCACGTTCCAGGTCAGATCTGTGGAGAGGCGACCCCGCTCACAGTCAGAATGTCTGTTTTTCTAGGTATTTTTGAGCAATAAAACCACCTGTGATTGAATAAATGTAAAGTAGAGCTGTTTAATGTCACACTGCGGAACATTCCAAAGCAATAACATCTCCATGGAGAAAAACGTTTGACAGACCCTCCACCAGAAAAGTTACACAATGCACTTTTAAAGTTAAAGCCAATGAATTCTGGGAGTTTAACTGTCCTGTATTACACTAAATTGACTTTTGTGAGCTTTTATGCCATGTTATTTGTGTTATTTGCCATTAGTTGTGTTTTGTTTCATTCACGTTTGAGTAACACTTTGTTATTAGTCTGTCTACATCTCCATCAAGCTCTGTTCCACCTTGTGACGTCATGAAGTGGTAGTTTTCAAGTGAACAGCTCCTTTTACCTTTAGTTCAGCAGAAATTGGAAATTCCAGGGCAGAAATGATCCAATACATTTTTACTCAAATTACCACATGACATCACAAGGTGGAACAGAGTGTTTTACGTTTGAGAGAAGAACTCAGCCTAAATCTGCAGGTTTGTGTGTTAAACATGTGAATGAAACAAAACACACCTCCAGGTCTGTTTGAGATGAGGAAACGACATTAGAACAGATCAGAAAACAGGACTTTTAATAAGTTATTCCAGGTTGTAGAATCTTAAAGGAGAGGAAACAGGAAACAGCTATGAAAAGTTAAAAGATTCATTTGGGGGTCCACATCTCCCCGAGTTCAGGGTATGATTGACAGGTGGATTAGCCAATCAGGGACATGCATGGACCAAAACAAATATGGCAGCTTATGAGAAAAAATGCTATGTCAAGATAACATCATACTGTTAACTTTCCAAATTCATTCAAGATAAAACAATTAAATATGTTTAAAAAAGGGAAAAAAAGTTAATTCCTTCTTGATCTCACCGTCTCCACATTTGCAGATTTCCCTGGCAGGTTTCATTTGTTTTATTAAGTGCATTTTCTTACTCCACCTGCAAATATTTGTACTCGAATGAACCAGTGAAATTCCCCTAAACAAATTATCTAAACCTTCCGAGTGAAAAAGTGAAAACTCCAGCCAATATTTTGCCTTCATGTTGCCTTCTTCTGTTTTGAAACCAAACAGTGGATCTGGGAGAGGGACTCAGGGCAGAGGAGCAGCTGCCGGAGAAGCTCACATCCTGGAGCTGCTTTAACCCAGAGAACCGAGAACCCAACACGACCGAGGTGCAAAAAGGTCGCAGTAAAATACTCTCATTACTACCGCTTCATGACATCACAAGGTGGAACAGAGCGATTGGAGCTTTGGAGATGTGGACAGACTAATAATAAAGAGTTACTCAAACATGTGAATGAAACAAACACAACTACAGGTCTGTTTTTGAGGAGGAAACAACATTAGAACATGACGTAAAGATCAACAGAACAGAAGTGTACGGATGTACGAATGGTCAAAATAAAAGTTCTCTCAGATTTGTCTCTATTCTCGCTTACGTCACAAAGCCAGAAGACGTTTGGAAACATCCGGATGACGACTTCCTTTGGGCTCTATTGGACAAAATCTGGGAAAACTGAGAAAATGGCCCAGTTTTCTTCATCTAGATTTCATTGTATTCTTTCTTTTTCCTTTTATAATTTGCCTATTAGTTTGTGGATTATAATTTGTCAAACTTAAGGGTCTCCATCCTTTTCCTTCTAGTGAGCTCCTTTACAAAAAGAAAACGCCAAAGAGCTACTGCTTTTCCGTCACAAGAAACTGAGCACAGGAAAGCCTTAGATCAGGGATGGGCAATTATTTTCCCCCAGGGGCCAAATGAGAAGCAAAAAATATTGTGGAGGGCCGGGCCAAAAGTTTGAAGTCTACTGTGGTTATTAATTTTATTTCTACGTTGAAATCAGTAAATGTCTTTGTTTACAGAAGCTGGTAAGAGTCTGTATTATTATGAGGGAATGAGAGAGTGAGGTTATTTTACAAAATATAAATTATTCAAAACATTGGTAAACGTGAAACATTTGTTAGTCTTTTTCAGTCACATTAACCCCACAATGTTTTCTGAGTTTAACTTTCTTAACTTTCTATTAAGACACCACAATGTCTTTGGATGTCAAATAATATAATACAAAATATGTCACACAATTTTTGTCCAACTGCCAAACTGTGCAGAAAAAGTCAAAGTTCACATGTTTTAGTGTTTTTTTCTTGTTCACTGAGAGAAATCGAGCCTCTGCTGAGCTTTAACAGAGGCTTCAAAGTAAAAACACTGCAGTTTTAGTCCACGCGTTATGTAAAATTTTGAAAGTAGGTTTTATTTTCTCAATTCCAAGCCTTAAAATGCCCAGGTCTGCCTTAGATGGAGAACGAAATATCTGTCAAAAAGCTGCTGACCCTGAAGTTCAGACCTCCACAAACATCTTCTGAAATGTTTAAAATGTGCATTGAAAATACTTCTACTACTATACACAACTACTACTACTACTACTACTACTACTACTACTACTACTACTACTACTACTACTGAAACACAATTTGCACATCACTGTATGAGAAAAACGTGTTTGTTTTCTTTATCTGCAGGTTCATAATTGCAAGAATCCTGCGTTTCACAACTTAAACTTGGACAAACTTGGACACAGGAGCTCACACGTCACAAAATATTAAAATAACAAAGAGAAAAAGTCATAATAAATCCAAAATAAGTCGCAGAAATAGCAACAGACTGAATTATATAACTGTATATGTCAAAATATGTACAAGTATACTTCTACTTCTACTCCTTTTGAGCCCCTCGGCTACAGTATGAACTGAAATCACAATGGATTTACTGTAATGTTTGGAAAATGAGGCTCAAATAAATAAATCAAATAAAGTAAAAAAGTAAAAATAAAATAGAAATGAAGTAATAAAAATAAATCTCAGCCGTATACAAGACGTCGTGTGGAGAAATGGTGCAAAGACGACACGGCGATTGACTGTAAACTAAACTCCAGTATAACTAATACTGTGGAACATTCTTTCACAGAGACAAGTGTACACTGGACTCTTCACCTGAAAAGTTCCATAGTGCAGCTTTAAGTAGTTGTAGTTTTAAAGGAGTGGCTAAGATCAACACCAACCTGTAAACAAAATATTATAAGAACTCAACGGAGCACTTTAAGGTACGTGCAGTACTACTTGTAGTACTTGAGGGGAGGGTATGTGCAGTACTACTTGAAGTACTTTAGGGTACGTGCAGTACTCAGAGTTTTAAAGTATTCGCAGTACCTCAGGTGTTTTAGAGTACATGCATTACTTCAACAGTTTAGGGTATTGCAATACTTTGATTACTTTAACCACTTGAGGGTATTGCAATACTTTAAAGGTGCATTGTGTAACTTTTCTGGTGGAAGGTCCGTCACCTGCTTGTCTCCATGGAGATGTCATTGCTTTGTCTGGAATGTTCCGTGGTGTGACATTAAACACATCTATGCAGCGTTTATTCATTACAGGTGTTTCTGTTGCTAAAAAATACAATAAACAGGGTCGCCCCTCCACAGATCTGACCAGAAAAGTTACACAATGCAGCTTTAATCACTTTACTGTAGTGAGAGACAGAAACACACGTCCGATAAAAACATTCAAATATTATAAAAGTACAACTCAAATAAAAGAACTACAACAAAAACATTTAAAGGCCCAAATTACGATATTTTCTGATGTTCTAAAGTCGTTTCCTCATCACAAACAAACAAAAAAAAAAAACGTCATGTGATAATACAGGAAGTGCTCCACTGTGTTTTTAAACTCCACACACCTTCACTAGAATCATTTGGATCATTTCAGCCCTAGAATTGCCGATCTTGACTGAACTAAAGGTAAAAAGGAGCTGTTAACATGAAAACAACCGCTTTATGACATCACAAGATGGAACAGAGCGTTTGGAGCTTTGGAGATGTCGACAGACTAATAATAAAGAGTTCCTCAAACATGTGAATAAAACAAACACAACTCCAGGTCTGTTTTTGAGCATTAGAACACGACTTAAAGCTCAAAAGAATCAATTTTCGCGTAATATAGGACCTTTAAAAGAGTCTCACGCACATTTAGTGAAACCAGATGTCCAAAAGCAGAAGCAGAGGAGGATCCAAAAGAGGAGTGGAGAGCTTTGTTGTCTCTTTATATTAAAAAACTGAAGCTCCCTGGTTCCACGTGGCGACTGACAGACTGTCTCTAAGTGCTCTCATGCCTCTGCTTAAAACATATTTGTGAATTTTGTTTTGCAGTTTTGGGAGCGAGACTCTGTTCAAACACACACATCTTTGAGAAGTCTGCCTGTACATCCACACTGCTGTCTGCCTCCGAGAGCGACGTATGGAGAGAATTTAAGAGAGAGAAGAGAAGAGAGGAGAGGAGAGGAGAGGAGAGAGGAACAGAGAGAGAGAGTCTGCCTGTACATCCACACTGCTGTCTGCCTCCGAGAGCGACGTATGGAGAGAATTTAAGAGAGAGAAGAGAAGAGAGAGGAGAGAGGAGAAGAGAGGTGTGTGAAAGAGGAGGAGAGGGACAAAGAGAGACAAACAGAGAGAGAGAGAGAGAGAGAGAGAGAGAGAGAGAGAGAGAGAGAGAGAGGGGTGTGGAAGACAGGGACAGAGAGAGAGAGTCTGCCTGTACATCCACACTGCTGTCTGCCTCCGAGAGCGACGTATGGAGAGAATTTAAGAGAGAGAAGAGAGGAGAGGAGAGGAGAGAGGAACAGAGAGAGAGAGAGAGTCTGCCTGTACATCCACACTGCTGTCTGCCTCCACAAGGGGACGTACGGAGAGAATTTAAGAGAGAGAAGAGAGAGAGAGAGAGAGAGAGAGGTGTGTCAGAAAGAAAGATAGGGACAGAGAGAGAGAGAGTGAAAGATGTGACAGAAAAGTGAGACTGAGAGAGAAAGAGAAGTGACATAATAGAGAGAGAAGGAGGAAAAGGTGACAGAACAGAGGGAGAGAGAAGTGACAGAACAGAGGGAGCGAGAAGAGAAGAGGGAGAGACGTGTTGTGTGTAGACGGTGGAGGAGCAGATGGAGCGGCTGAGGGTCTGTCGGGGTTTAGTGAAACTTTTGTTTTTCCTTAAAGTCAGATTGAGTTTCAAACTGTTTCACTTCTGTTCACTTTTTCACTTGTTCAATATTTTGGATGATTCCAGAGCTGAAATCATTGAAATGATTCTAGTGAAGGCGTGTGGAGTTTAAAAACACGATGGAGCACTTCCTGTATTACCACATGATTTGTTGTGTAAAATCTGTGGTAAAAATACCAGCCGTGTGTATCCGAACCCTCTGCCCGGACGGAGGCTCCTTTGGCGGGGTTGGGTCTGGAGAGGTCCCTGCTCCTCCGACCTCTCCGTGTGAGGTCTGCAGCCCAAGTCGTGACCTGTTTTCTGGGGCGTTTTTCCACCTCTTCCCCCTCTGCCCCTGGTGCTGGTGGAGGAGAGGCTGGTCCACTCCGGCTCTGACCACATAATGACCGCCCCGAGGTTTGGCCGAGGCGAAGGAGAAACACAAAAGAGAACAGAAGCAGACGCTGTAAAAAACATACATACATACACCATTTTTTCAGTAATTTTAAAGGTTCTTTATTACACAAAATGGCCTCTTGTGAGATTTAAAGGTTGTATGGGGGATTTGTTTAGTTTCAAATTATCAATGAATGTTCAAAATGGCGTTATAGAGCTGCAGCAGCTTTGTGATTATGATGACCAAAAAAAAAGAACGAAAATCCATCGACTGTGGACGTGGTGGGTCCAGATAAACTAGAGCCTCGTTATCTATTGGCTGTTTGGTCGTCAATCAAACTCCCTACGTTTCTATAGTAACTGACTCTCCGGCGCGCTGAGATTACGTGGTTTACGTTCGCCTCTCACACATTCCACAGACGCAAGACGCCATTTACTCGACCAACGCAGCGGTTCTTAGCGACTTTTTCCAACTGTAGCTTCCTCGCAGTTTGGACAAAGTTTGTTGCGATGGCGGACGAGAATCCACGACCAGTTAGACGCAAAAAAAAGTCCATTTATGAGGTCGCTGAAAGAAGAAGAGAAGGGGAAAAGGAGCGAAGACAAACTAAGGTGATTCTTGGAGATTCCTTCCAGCGATGGCGTCACTGAAGCAGACGAAGGGTCTAAAGACTGACGCGTTGGTCGATAAATTACTTCTGGACAGGAAACTTCTGCTTATCATTTGAAAACGTACAGTAGAGTTACAGCAGCAACAGCGACTCTGAACGAGCCACGGCTGTAAACAAACAGGATTTCTAGAGTCTGGAGGAGGTGGAGGAGGAGTTTCTACGCTCTTTTTACGCTTTAACTAAACATCTTAGCCAAGTTTTTTCTATATTATTAATTTTTGTACCAGGACCAACACCTGTTTTTTCGGTGTTGATGACATAAGTCGAGGTACTCAACTCTACTTCCTGTATTTTTGTACTTTTGTTCACAACATTTCTTCCACAAACTGCCACTTCACTGATGTAAAACTCTGATACGATCCACCAAACCAAGTCAGAATTAGAAAAACATGAAAACCTCTCGTATGGACTTCACATATTTTTGATTTTTTATGTATTTTTTAATATATTTGACAAACTTGTTGACGTTTTGTTGTGTAAAATCAGTGGTAAAGATACTTCCAGTTCCAGCCGTGTATCTGAACCCTCTGCCCAGACTGAGGCTCCTTTGGCGGGGTTGGGCCTGGAAAGGTCCCTGCTCCGGACATTCTTGGGAATATTAATAATGCAGACTTAAAAAAAACTAAAATAAAAATATCTCAAAAAGTAATAGGATTTATCTGTCTTAAATGAACAAACTTTTCTAAACTACTCAAATCATAATTTCTTGTTTAGGTGGCGCTATAAAAAACAACTTTCAGGAACCATTTGTGATCAGGGAAAAGGCAGATTAAACTCACGATTCACAAGCTGCATTTGTCTTTATATAAATACATGGTTTTTAGTTCTTTTTTCCTGTATAAATAGTAGTTTTTGCATGAGCGCCCCCTGCTGGTGTGGTCTAGTGGGTGCAGATTGGGGCAGATATACAGAAGAGTTTTGGGAGCTTTTGCCACACCCTCAAGAATTTCTTTAGTCGACTACAGACCTAGAGATGCTAAAGGTGCACTGTGTAACTTTTCTGTAGAGGGCCCCGGCAACCTGTTTGTTTCCATGGAGATGTTAGTGCTTTGGCTTAAATTGCCCACAGTATGGCATTAAAAGAATCTGTCGTGCATTTATTCAACTGCAGGTGTTATTTATGGCTCAAAAAAATCTTAAAAAACATGAATTCTTACTGAGGTAGAAAGGTTTAATGCCATACTGTGAAACATTCCAGACAAAACGGTAACATCTCCATGGAGAAAAGAGTTTGACGGACCCTCCACCACACAGTGCTTCATTCAGTCGGGTGAGTAATAGTACTATAGTAGTAGTACATGAGTATAGCAGTAGTAGTATTTGTAGTACTTTTCTCTGCTTCATTCAGTCGGTTGTGTCCAGTTAAACTCCTGTCGCTGTAGCCGTTGTTTCCCCGACTCTCCCAGTGCATTGTGGTCTATATTTCCCGCTCTAGTGACCACCGATGACCACTACTTTTCAAGGTGCATTGTGGGAAATTTTGAGTGCACTACTTTTTCACCAACTGGACATTCGGACACCTCTGAAAATGGAGTGAGCCCTGAATAGTGCCGTAAATAGGGAACAGTGTGGAACATTCGGACACAGACAATATAAAATGTTTTAAATGGGAAAAAGTCTGTGGAACATTCTGGACACATCTCCATGGAGACAAGCAGGTGACGGACCCTCCACCGGACAAGTTACACAGTGCACCTTTAAATTAAGAGGAAAATGCAGTTTTTACCCTGTGGTTACATAATTCTTCTCCTGGTTTCACTGTTAAAACAAGAAAAACCAAAAACGAAACACAATATTTCACACAAAAGTGTATTTGACAAACTCAGACAGTGTCACACTATTCGAACGCACAACAGAGAGTGAAAACATAAGGTGCATACTTATTTAAAACATGACATTTTTAATACAAAAGTTAAAAAAAAAAGATATAAATATTGTGTATTTACAACAATAACAAAAAAAGTGAGTAAAATACCTGAAGTTTGAATGTAAAAAACAAAAATACATTCAGAAGCATTTAAGTAAACATGACACGAAAAGAGAATTCTAGTGAAATGGTGAAAACGGAAAACGGAAACAGGTCAAAAACGGAAACAAATAATTAAAAAAAATAAAATAAAATACATCGAAATGAATTTAAATTTGTCAAAAATCAAGATTTCTGTAGTTTGTTTTTACGGTAAAAATACTCCCAGCATATTTTCTAAAGCTCGAAGTGTCGGTAAAAACAAAAACCGAAACTGTGTGGATAATATAACGTAACGTATAAAGTAATCATACGCAGATTTATAAAACAAAAATGTATTTATTTATTTAAAATGAAAACACAAAAAAAGAAAAAAAAAAAACAGAACAAACAAAAAACTACAATTAATCAAGCTGGCTTACAAAAATGTTGCGTTAAAATCTTTCTGAAAATGCGTTTATTGTTTTATAAATGTAGAAAAATAACTGATATTTTAAATGTGAAGTATTTTACAATTTTAGTATTTTATTTTATTTTACGTGTTTCCAGTAAAATTTTAAGAAATGTTTGTGCACAAATGACAAAAAGGCTTTTCGTGAATCTTGAATCAAATACTGAACTGTAAAAAGATATAATAATACATTTAAAAGAGTTTACATTTTGAATTCTAGACACTTTGCTCCTGCCTCCTGCACCTGCCTCCTGCACCTGCCTGAACCACCTGCAGAAGAACGAGAAGAACTGAACCAACCAGAGAACTTCACCACATGGAGGTCGACCTGCTGTGGAACAAAGGATGAGTGGAGAGAAAGAGGGCTGTGTCTTCCTAACTCTTTCTCTTCTCTCTCCAGTCCTCTCTCTCTGTCTCCTCTACCTCTCTCATCTCCTTTTTCTTCTCCTCTCTCCGCTCAACTCTTTCTCCCCTCTCTCTTTCTTCTCTCCTCCCCTCCCTCTCTCCTCCTCTTTCTTCCTTCTCTCCTCTGTTCCTATCTTTCTCTCTTCCTCTCCTCTTCTCTCTCCTGTCTTTCTTCTCCTCTTTCCTCGCTCTTCTCTACCTCTCACTCATCTCCTCTTTCTTCTCTTCTCTCTCCTCTTTTACCTCTCTTATCTCTCTCTCTCCTCTACCTCTCTCACCTCTTTCTCTCTCCTCTTTTACCTCTCTTATCTCTCTCTCTCTCCTCTACCTCTCTCCCCTCTTTCTCTCTCCTCTCTTACCTCTCTTATCTCTCTCTCTCCTCTACCTCTCTCCCCTCTTTCTCTCTCCTCTTTTACCTCTCTTATCTCTCTCTCTCCTCTACCTCTCTCACCTCTTTCTCTCTCCTCTTTTACCTCTCTTATCTCTCTCTCTCCTCTACCTCTCTCACCTCTTTCTCTCTCCTCTCTTACCTCTCTTATCTCTCTCTCTCCTCTACCTCTCTCACCTCTTTCTCTCTCCTCTTTTACCTCTCTTATCTCTCTCTCTCCTCTACCTCTCTCACCTCTTTCTCTCTCCTCTCTTACCTCTCTTATCTCTCTCTCTCCTCTACCTCTCTCACCTCTTTCTCTCTCCTCTCTTACCTCTCTTATCTCTCTCTCTCCTCTACCTCTCTCACCTCTTTCTCTCTCCTCTCTTAGCTCTCTCTTTCCTCCTTCTCCTTTCTCTCTCGCTGTCTCCTCTACGTCTCTCTTCTTTCTCTCTCTCCTCTCCTCTCTCTTCCCTCTTTCCTTTCTCTCTCTTCTCTAACCTGAGGCTCGTGGTCATATTTTCGTTGTCAGCTGACGAGCTTGCTGCCGCCGCCGCCGCCACGCTCCCAGACGGACCACCGACTCCTCCGCTGGTCACTGTCCGTACGGCTCTGTGTCAACCAGCCCCTCCCACCCCCACGCCACCGCACCCACCCCCACAAAACACCCCCCCCCCCGACCGCCCTCCTCCTCCTCCTGTTACGCGCCGCCATTTTACGTGCCGCCATTTTAGGGACCGCCGCCATTGTACACTGTAAAAACGAGCATCAACAAGACTGAAAATGTTGAGTTGTTGTGACTCGTTTATTTGGACTTAGATGTAACTCGATCTTGGAGTTTTTTCAGTGTATTTGTGTTATTTATTTTATTTTGAGTTTAATCAAAATTAGTTAAAACGACTCAAATCAAGATGTACGATTTCTCAGAGTAACTACCATATCTGTTCCATATCTGTTCCATATCTGTTCCTCAAGAAAATTAGTGGTAATTTAGGAAACTTTAACAAATTTGGAGACTTTTTGACCCAGTGTGACCAGTTCTCAGTGATTCATGAACTAAACCAAGTCCAAACCAGGTCTAAACCAGGTCTAAACCAGGTCCAGGTCTAAACCAGGACTAAGTGAGATTTTAGGCCTCTCAAACTCCCCTTCGAACAAAACAGCCACAGATGATTTTCCAAGATTTAAAATATGTGCAATTCACTGAAAACTCAAAATTATTGCCTTAATGTAGGAAAATCCTGGATAGAATATTTTATAAAGTTGAGTAAAAATAAAAAAAAAAGATTTTAAAAAAGAGCGATTATAAGAAATCACAAGGAATGTTAATATTTGTGATGCATAGGTTTTCCAGTTTGTCTCTTTTTCATAAAATGTATTGTGCAAAAAGATTAAAAACAAAATAATAATAAGAATAATAATTGAAAGCAGAAATTCCTAAAAACATTGAGCAACAAGTCAAAAATCTAATCAAATACAAAAATTTCAAAGTATATATTTCTTATTTTATGTTTTTCAGTGTTGCCGATATCAGTGAAGGGCACTGAATCAGGCTTGTCAAATTTTACGAATATTTAAGCTTGACTTTGTTTGGCACAATATAAAAAATTGCAATTGATTTTTTTGTACAAATATTTTGCAACCCCCACCCTCCTTATTTGGGCTCGTCAGTTTGGGTCCCACCATTTTGGAGCCGGAGACGTCACCATCACGACTGTCAAGTTTTCTGAATATTTAAGCTTGATTTTTGGAAACAATATAATTTCCGTAAAATATTTGCAATATAAATATTTTTGTCCATGTGTCAAATTAAATACTTTGCAACTTCGCCCTCCCTTTCTTTTTTGGGCTCGTCTGTTTTGGTGTTTGGGTCCCACCATTTTGGGACCAGCGTCACAGTTGAATATTGAAGCTTGATTTTTGGATATTCCCGTCAAAAATTCACAATATATATGTTTTTTTGTTCACGTCAAATCAAACACTTTGCAACTTCACCCTCCCTTTCTATTTTGGACTCGCCTGTTTGGGTCCCACCGTTCTGGGACCAGCGTCGTGTCCGTTGTCGCCACTGGGCTTGACAAATTTTCCGAATATTTAAGCGTGACTTTTGGGCATGTTATAATTCCCGTCAAAAATTCACAACATATATTTTTTGTCCACGTGCCAAATCCAATACTTCACCGCAGCACCACCCTCCCTGTTTTGGGCTCGCCTGATTGGGTCCCACCATTTTGGGACGAGCGCGGCGTGGGAAGCGGCCGTCACGCCTGTCAAATCTTTGGCATATTTAAGGTTGATTTTTGGGCGGGGGCGACGTACAGATAATGTCCGTAAAATGAACAATACTCATCCGTCCGTCGAGCTGCTACTCCCGCTTCCCTTCTTGCCGTCGGCGGGCCCGGGCCGGCGCTGGGACGGGCGTCGGGACGGGCGCGTGTCCTCTTTTCGGCCTGATACTGGGTCACTCACTGTCACAAAGCTTCACACTGACGCCGGCTGTTGGATTTAATCATTTTAATTAAAGTTTGATGGAGGACAGGGGAGCGGCGGTGTGCTGACAGGGGGACAGGGGGCTCCGCTCTGGGCAGGGAGCGGGACCGGTATGGAGGTTCGTGTGGAATATTGAGATTGAAAAAGAAAAACTACAAAAATGAGTTTAACTCGAATAGTTGGAGTAATTAAACAAAATAACAGTTTTATAATTAAGCAAAAATTTCAATTCAAAATGGTGGACAATTTGTAGTTTTTTTGTAGTACGCAAAAAAGGGAAAAAAATAATTAAAATGTAAGTTATATTTTAAGTGTATAATGATTTCATGTATTATGTTTTTTTTTTATTATTATAAAAAAAAAATAGCAGTAAATTGAATGGTGTTAATGTTAAAGACGTATTGGCCAGTTGATTTTAAAATACAAATTATGGAACTTTTTTTTTTTTTGTATAATTCAAAGTAAAATTTCTGTTTAAAAAAAAAAATATTTTTTTTTTCTTTCTTTTTTTTATTTAAGCCAAATATTAAAGGACGTTTTTCACTAATATTTACAACAAAAAAGTGAACATGGGGAGTTATTGTAGATTCTGTGTGTAGCAAAGAGGCAAGTGAAAAAGTACTTATAATTTGCCCTACTACTACTACTACTACTACTACTATCATTCCGTTTGTTCCCTTATGTAAAGTGTCTTTTTGTAACTTGAAATGCACTATATGTTATTTATTATTTCTACTACTACTACTACTACTACTACTACTACTACTACTACTACTACAACTGCACAGAAGAACAAAGCCAACTTTCTTGGCGTGTCCCCTTCTGTGTCCCCTCTGTGTCCCCCTCTGTGTCCCCCTCTGTGTCCTCTCTGTGTCCCCCTCTGTGTCCTCTCTGTGTCCCCCCTGTGTCCTCTCTGTGTCCCCCTCTGTGTCCTCTCTGTGTCCCCCCTCTGTGTCCCTCTCTGTGTCCCCCCTGTGTCCTCTCTGTGTCCCCCTCTGTGTCCTCTCTGTGTCCCCCCTGTGTCCCCCTCGTGTCCCCTCTGTGTCCCCCTCGTGTCCCCTCTGTGTCCCCCCTCTGTGTCCTCTGTGTCCCCTCTGTGTCCCCTCTGTGTCCTCTCTGTGTCCCCTCTGTGCTCTCTCTGTCCCCCCTCTGTGTCCTCCCTCTGTGTCCCCCTCTGTGTCCTCTCTGTGTCCCCTCTGTGCTCTCTCTGTCCCCCCTCTGTGTCCTCTCTGTCCCCCCTCTGTGCTCTCTGTCCCCCCTCTGTGTCCTCTCTGTGTCCCCTCTGTGCCCTCTCTGTCCCCCCTCTGTGCTCTCTCTGTCCCCCCTCTGTGTCCTCTCTGTCCCCCCTCTGTGCCCCCTGTGTCCTCTCTGTGTCCTCTCCGTGTCCTCTCTGTGTCCCCCTCTGTCCCCCCTCTGTGTCCCCCTCTGTGTCCTCTCTGTGTCCTCTCTGTGTCCCCCTCTGTGTCCCCCTCTGTGTCCCCCTCTGTGTCCTCTCTGTGTCCCCTCTGTGTCCTCTCTGTGTCCCCCCTCTGTGTCCCCCTCTGTGTCCTCTCTGTGTCCCCCTCTGTGTCCTCTCTGTGTCCCCCCTCTGTGTCCCCCTCTGTGCCCTCTCTGTGTCCCCCTCTGTGTCCCCCTCTGTGCCCTCTCTGTCCCCCCTCTGTGTCCTCTCTGTCCCCCCTCTGTGTCCCCCTCTGTGTCCTCTCCGTGTCCTCTCCGTGTCCCCTCTGTGTCCTCTCTGTGTCCCCCCTCTGTGTCCCCCTCTGTGTCCCCTCTGTGCCCTCTCTGTCCCCCCTCTGTGTCCTCTCTGTCCCCCCTCTGTGCCCTCTCTGTCCCCCCTCTGTGTCCTCTCTGTGTCCCCCTGTGTCCCCCTCTGTGCCCTCTCTGTGTCCCCCTCTGTGTCCTCTCTGTGTCCTCTGTGTCCCCCTCTGTGTCCCCCTCTGTGTCCCCTCTGTGTCCTCTCTGTCCCCCTCTGTGTCCCCTCTGTGCCCTCTCTGTCCCCCCTCTGTGTCCTCTCTGTCCCCCCTCTGTGCCCTCTCTGTCCCCCCTCTGTGTCCTCTCTGTGTCCCCCTCTGTGTCCCCCTCTGTGCCCTCTCTGTGTCCCCCTCTGTGTCCTCTCTGTGTCCTCTGTGTCCCCCTCTGTGTCCCCCTCTGTGTCCTCTCCGTGTCCTCTCCGTGTCCCCTCTGTGCCCTCTCTGTCCCCCCTCTGTGTCCTCTCTGTCCCCCCTCTGTGTCCTCTCTGTGTCCCCCCTCTGTGTCCTCTCTGTGTCCCCTCTGTGTCCCCCTCTGTGCCCTCTCTGTGTCCCCCTCTGTGTCCCCCTCTGTGTCCTCTCTGTGTCCCCCTCTGTGCCCTCTCTGTCCCCCCTCTGTATCCTCTCTGTCCCCCCTCTGTGTCCTCTCTGTGTCCCCCCTCTGTGTCCTCTCTGTGTCCCCTCTGTGTCCCCCTCTGTGTCCTCTCCGTGTCCTCTCTGTGTCCCCTCTGTGTCCCCCTCTGTGTCCTCTCTGTCCCCCTCTCTGTGTCCCCCTCTGTGTCCTCTCTGTGTCCTCTCTGTGTCCCCCTCTGTGTCCCCCTCTGTGTCCCCCTCTGTGTCCTCTCTGTGTCCCCTCTGTGTCCTCTCTGTGTCCCCCCTCTGTGTCCCCTCTGTGCCCTCTCTGTCCCCCCTCTGTGTCCTCTCTGTCCCCCCTCTGTGCCCTCTCTGTCCCCCCTCTGTGTCCCCCTCTGTGTCCCCCTCTGTGTCCTCTCTGTCCCCCCTCTGTGTCCTCTCTGTCCCCCCTCTGTGCCCTCTCTGTCCCCCCTCTGTGTCCTCTCTGTCCCCCCTCTGTGCCCTCTCTGTCCCCCCTCTGTGTCCCCCCTCTGTGTCCTCTCTGTCCCCCCTCTGTGCCCTCTCTGTCCCCCCTCTGTGTCCCCCTCTGTGTCCCCCTCTGTGTCCCCCTCTGTGTCCTCTCTGTGTCCCCTCTGTGTCCTCTCTGTGTCCCCCCTCTGTGTCCCCCTCTGTGTCCTCTCTGTGTCCCCCTCTGTGTCCTCTCTGTGTCCCCCCTCTGTGTCCTCCCTCTGTGCCCTCTCTGTGTCCCCCTCTGTGTCCCCCTCTGTGCCCTCTCTGTCCCCCCTCTGTGTCCTCTCTGTCCCCCCTCTGTGTCCCCCTCTGTGTCCTCTCCGTGTCCTCTCCGTGTCCCCTCTGTGTCCTCTCTGTGTCCCCCCTCTGTGTCCCCCTCTGTGTCCCCTCTGTGCCCTCTCTGTCCCCCCTCTGTGTCCTCTCTGTCCCCCCTCTGTGCCCTCTCTGTCCCCCCTCTGTGTCCTCTCTGTGTCCCCCTCTGTGTCCCCCTCTGTGCCCTCTCTGTGTCCCCCTCTGTGTCCTCTCTGTGTCCTCTGTGTCCCCCTCTGTGTCCCCCTCTGTGTCCCCTCTGTGTCCTCTCTGTCCCCCTCTGTGTCCCCTCTGTGCCCTCTCTGTCCCCCCTCTGTGTCCTCTCTGTCCCCCCTCTGTGTCCTCTCTGTGTCCCCCCTCTGTGTCCTCTCTGTGTCCCCTCTGTGTCCCCCTCTGTGTCCTCTCCGTGTCCTCTCTGTGTCCCCTCTGTGTCCCCCTCTGTGTCCTCTCTGTCCCCCTCTCTGTGTCCCCCTCTGTGTCCTCTCTGTGTCCTCTCTGTGTCCCCCTCTGTGTCCCCCTCTGTGTCCTCTCTGTGTCCCCTCTGTGTCCTCTCTGTGTCCCCCCTCTGTGTCCCCTCTGTGCCCTCTCTGTCCCCCCTCTGTGTCCTCTCTGTCCCCCCTCTGTGCCCTCTCTGTCCCCCCTCTGTGTCCCCCTCTGTGTCCCCCTCTGTGTCCTCTCTGTCCCCCCTCTGTGTCCTCTCTGTCCCCCCTCTGTGTCCTCTCTGTCCCCCCTCTGTGCCCTCTCTGTCCCCCCTCTGTGTCCTCTCTGTCCCCCCTCTGTGCCCTCTCTGTCCCCCCTCTGTGTCCCCCTCTGTGCCCTCTCTGTGTCCCCCCTCTGTGTCCTCTCTGTCCCCCCTCTGTGCCCTCTCTGTCCCCCCTCTGTGTCCCCCTCTGTGTCCCCCTCTGTGTCCTCTCTGTCCCCCCTCTGTGTCCTCTCTGTCCCCCCTCTGTGCCCTCTCTGTCCCCCCTCTGTGTCCCCTCTGTGCCCTCTCTGTCCCCCCTCTGTGTCCTCTCTGTCCCCCCTCTGTGCCCTCTCTGTCCCCCCTCTGTGTCCCCCTCTGTGTCCCCCTCTGTGTCCTCTCTGTCCCCCCTCTGTGTCCTCTCTGTCCCCCCTCTGTGTCCTCTCTGTCCCCCCTCTGTGCCCTCTCTGTCCCCCCTCTGTGCCCTCTCTGTCCCCCCTCTGTGTCCCCCTCTGTGTCCTCTCTGTGTCCCCCTCTGTGTCCCCCTCTGTGTCCCCCCTGTGTCTCCCCTGTGTCCTCTCTGTCCCCCCTGTGTCCTCTCTGTGTCCTCTCTGTGTCCCCCTCTGTGTCCCCCTGTGTCCTCTCTGTGTCCTCTCTGTGTCCTCTCTGTGTCCCCCTCTGTGTCCTCTCTGTGTCCCCCTCTGTGTCCCCCTCTGTGTCCCCCTCTGTGTCCCCTCTGTGCCCTCTCTGTCCCCCCTCTGTGCTCTCTCTGTCCCCCCTCTGTGCCCTCTCTGTCCCCCCTCTGTGTCCTCTCTGTCCCCCCTCTGTGCCCTCTCTGTCCCCCCTCTGTGCCCTCTCTGTGTCCCCCTCTGTGTCCTCTCTGTGTCCTCTCTGTGTCCCCCTCTGTGTCCCCCCTGTGTCTCCCCTGTGTCCTCTCTGTCCCCTCTGTGTCCTCTCTGTGTCCCCCTCTGTGTCCCCCTCTGTGCCCTCTCTGTGTCCCCCTCTGTGTCCCCCTCTGTGTCCTCTCTGTGTCCTCTCTGTGTCCTCTCTGTGTCCCCCTCTGTGTCCTCTCTGTGTCCCCCTCTGTGCCCTCTCTGTCCCCCCTCTGTGCTCTCTCTGTCCCCCCTCTGTGTCCTCTCTGTCCCCCCTCTGTGCCCTCTCTGTCCCCCCTCTGTGTCCTCTCTGTGTCCCCCTCTGTGTCCCCCTCTGTGTCCTCTCTGTGTCCCCCTCTGTGTCCTCTCTGTGTCCTCTCTGTGTCCCCCTCTGTGTCCTCTCTGTGTCCTCTCTGTGTCCCCCTCTGTGTCCCCCTCTGTGTCCCCCCTGTGTCCCCTCTGTGTCCTCTCTGTCCCCCTCTGTGTCCCCCTCTGTGCCCTCTCTGTGTCCCCCTCTGTGTCCTCTCTGTGCCCTCTCTGTCCCCCCTCTGTGTCCTCTCTGTCCCCCCTCTGTGCCCTCTCTGTCCCCCCTCTGTGTCCCCCTCTGTGCCCTCTCTGTGTCCTCTCTGTGTCCCCCTCTGTGTCCTCTCTGTGTCCCCCTCTGTGTCCCCCTCTGTGTCCCCCCTGTGTCCCCTGTGTCCTCTCTGTCCCCCCTCTGTGTCCCCCTCTGTGCCCTCTCTGTGTCCCCCTCTGTGTCCTCTCTGTGTCCTCTCTGTGTCCCCCCTGTGTCCCCCCTGTGTCCTCTCTGTCCCCCTCTGTGTCCCCTCTGTGTCCCCTCTGTGTCCTCTCTGTCCCCCCTCTGTGTCCCCCTCTGTGCCCTCTCTGTGTCCCCCTCTGTGTCCCCCTCTGTGTCCCCTCTGTGTCCCCCCTGTGTCCCCCTCTGTGTCCCCTCTGTGTCCCCTCTGTCCTCTGTCCATGTCCTGGGGTCTCTAACGCTCCGATAATCACGAGTCCTGATCAAAGTTGGACCGCGGCGGCGCTGGCGTTTTCGGGGGAGCGAGGCCACGCCGGAGGTGGCGTCTCCAGCCTGTCACAGAGACACAGATGAGACGTCCATCTGAGGAGGAGCAGGGGACACTGACAGAGACAGCACTGTAATACCTCTAAATATATATATTTTTTTTAATTCCTCAAATTAGCCAAGTAAAGGGATTTTTAAAATATTTTTCTTTGCTAAATAATCCCATATATCTTGCTTCATATATTTGATATCTTCTGTTTGTATATAAAAAGAAGTTTGTCAAAAGTTTGTACACACTCTCTCATTCAAATATTTTTGTTTTTTTCCTTTCTTCTGTCTCTATATAAAAAGTTAAAGCAGTAAACATATACTAGAAAGTACTAAACATATAGAAAACATATAGAAAAACATTAAATAAGAGTGTTCAGACTTTCTACTGTTAAACACATGATTCTAAAGTGCTAATGTTAAGTTTTGTTATTTTTACATGTTTATTTTTGTTTTTTTCATTCTTCTGTCTGTATATAAAAAGTAAAAGCAGTAAACATATACTAGAAAATACTAAACATATAGAAAAAGTATAGAAAATCATTGAATAAGAGTGTTCAGACTTTAAACTGTTAAATACGTGATTCTAAAGTGCTAATGTTGTTATTTTTGTACATGTTATTATTATTATTATTATTTTTTGCAGTGTACGACGGCAGGCCCGGTGCGGAGGGGGGGTTCGGGGGGGGGTTTGGGGGTCCCTCATGGCGGCGCCGGTGCGGCAGCGGGAGTACGTGATCACAGCTCTGCCCTGAAAACTCGGACTCGGGAATAACAGAACACGGGGGGCGGAGCCGCGGGGAGCGCTAATGCTAACGCTAATGTGTGCGCGTGTCACTACGGGTTACGGAGATCGGCGCGGATTGATGACACCAGTCGGGATTGGGGTTTTTGTCGTTTGGATCCACGTCGGGCTAAATTTGACTTGAGGATTGTGTGTAGAGTCAGTTAAAAATACGCTTTTATTCTACATGTCAAAGTTTAATTTCTTTTTAAAAAAATCTAAATTATTAGTTTTACACAACTTATTATTATTACTTATACTACTACTACTACTACTACTACTACTGCTACTTCTATTCGCATCTCTGGTTATCTTGAAAAACGCTATACAAGAATTATGTATTATTACCACTACTATTACTACTACTACTACTACTACTTACAACTGTAGCCACTTGTGTTTTGAAAAGTTTGGGATGAATTTGTAGATTTTGTGTTTATGTTTTGTTTTATTTATTTATTTATTTTTTATATTTTATATTTTATTTTTTCCTCAAAATCATGTTCTCTAGGATTGTAATTACACATTGTAATGACTAGTCTTAACGTGCAAATAAACATTTTATTAATCTCTGAAAGAAGAATATTTTGATCAAATTCAAAAACAATTTAGAAATTATTCATTAAATAGACAAAAAAACAAAAACAAAACAACAACAACAACATCAAAAATAAATACAAAAAATATCAGTTAAATTTTGAAAAAGATTAAAAAAAAAAAATCATACCATGGCTTAGAATTTTAATGCAAAAATATGTTAAAATGCACTGATAAAAATAAAAATAGATAGTATAAAAAAAACCAAACTTGAAAATAAATACAAAAAAAAAGTTAATTTTCAAAAAAATTTAAATAAATAAGTATGTCTTTAAATAAGTATGTTTTTATTTACTGTTTGTATCACTAATAGGAGTAACCATTTTTATTTTTTTATAAATTTTTTTATTTAATTTTTTTTTTTTTTTTGAAAACTCAAATTTCATATTACATGAAATGATCCAGATTAAGTTGAACCAAATTGACAATCCGCTGTATTGTGAGTGATCCAGCCTGGAGCCTTCACACTCTCTCTGCCCGGAATCTAACCCACAACCTCGGACACAACGCACTCGTACAAATCGCCAAAAGCCCGAATTATTCACACACAAACACACGGCGCTGTCTTCTCAGATTTGCACTGGATTTTGGTTTTGGAGCGCGCCCGTCTGCTGCCGGAAAATGGGCTCCCGGCTCACACACAGACGCTCGAAAATACACCGAATATTTAAGATCTTTTAACGAAGCAGATCTGGCAACCGTTCCAATTAAGAAGAAGTGAAAGAGGGTGAAAGAGGTCAAAATGGAAGCATGTAAAAATGAAAAAAAAAAAAAAAAAAAACTTTTTTCCTACAGATTCTAAAATAAGATAGGAATATTTTGGGAAATTAACCAAATTTGACTTAATTTTTAAATAAAGAAAGCAATATATGTGTGTGGTGCGGTGAAAGACGTCAAAATTTAAGTATGTAGAGATAAAAATAAAAAGATAAAAATAAGAAAGCTGTTTGGGTTTTTTTCTGCAGATTCTAAATTATGCAGAGAATATTTCTGGAAATTAACCAGATTTAATAGAATTTTTAAATAAAGAAGCAATGTATGTGTGTTTGTGGCGAAATAAGTAAAAATGGAGATTTGTAGAATAAAAAAAAATAAATAGATTAAAAAAAAATAAAAATTCAGCAAATACCAAAATATGCTGGGAATATTTTTTGGAAACAAATCAGTGTTGACATAATTTTTAAATAAAGAAAATGTGTTAGAATTCAGAATAAAATGATAAAAATAATTCATAAAATTCTAGAGATACTAAAATATGATGGGAATATATATATTTAAAGATAAACAGATTGTACATTTTTTTAAATAAAGAAAAAAAATAAGTGAGTGGTGAGGTCAGAGGTCAAAATGGAGCATTGTAAAATAAGAAAACAGATTTTTTTCTGTTTGTTCTGTTGTGTTGATGTTAAAATATGCTAGGAATATTTTACGAAACAAACCAGATTTTACATAATTCTGAAATAAAGAAAATGACATAAGTGTGTGGTGGAGCAGAGTTAAAAATAAAATGATTAAAAAAGAAAAACTGATTTTTTTCTTGTTGATTCTAAAATATGCTGGGAGTATTTTTTGGAAATGAACCAGATTTGACATCATTAAAAAAAAAAAAAAAAAAAGCAATATATGTGTGTGATGGGGTGAAAGAGATCAAAATGGAAATTTGTAGAGTTAAAAATAAAAAGATAAAAAGATAAAAATAAGAAAACATTTTTTTTCTGCAGATTCTAAAATATGCTGGGAATATTTTTGGAAACGAACCAGATTTGACATAATTTTCAAATAAAGAAAACAAAGTATGTGTGTGGTGGGGTGAAGGAAAATCGATCGAAATGGAGATTTGTAGAATTAAAAAAATAAGAATAGAAATAATTTTTAAAAGTTTTGTTTTTCCTGCAGATGTGATGAGGACGGCCCTGGTCTCTGGTCTCTGGGTCACTGATGTGGGACTCGGTTGAAATTGATGCATCGTCCCTGAAAAACACAGAGAAAAGAAAAAATCGGCGTTAGAAAACTTAAAATTCTGACAAAATGTAATCAAAACATTTTCAAAAAACGTATTCACGATAGCATCTGATCTAAGAGAGTTTGGAAAGATGAAAACTAAACCAGATGACACGCAGAGACTCGAGATCTGAAACATAACCTGAAAATTAGGGACGGGACGAGACGTAATTTCCACAAGACGAGATACGAGATCGGGCCCACGAGAACGGGACAAGATGAGATTTTAACAAAATTCATAATATATAATTTCACGATTCTGTTTCCAATTTTGGCCTCACAATTTTAATTTATTTGATTTCATATTTTTGTTTCCATTCTAGTACTGCTTTTTGGAACTTTTTTGTCCAATCCAAATGTAAACACTCGGAAAAAAATCTCACGAGATCGTTTTTCTCTTGTGTGCACGATCTTGTGAAAATTATTCAAAAATTTAGAAGATTTTGAAAAATTTTGTGAAACAACTGACACAAACACAAAAATTATAGTACAATTAGAAAAAAAAAACATTAAACACTAAACTTCTGTATGAAATTTTATTGTGAAATTTTGAGTTTTTTGCTGATTTGTATGTTTGTTATTTTTTGTGTAAAATATTTTAAAACACATTCCTGATTAACACGTCCAAATATTACATCAAAATTATTTTTAATTTCAGTATTTTGACAGAAAATTCAGAATTTAAAGATTAAAACTGTGACTTCTTAAACATAAGGAACAATACTGGGCCTAAATGATATTAAATGTAAAATAATTAAGCAAATTAAAAAAAAAAAAAAAAAAAATCAAATTTTTTAAATGTTCAAGTACAAAATGTAAAATGTTCCCTAAGAAAATCACATAAAGCACAAGATTAAAACTATAAATTGCGTTATTAAATTAGCCATCACAGTTAATGTTCAGCAAAATGACATGTAAATCTGATTTTTAAAAAAATTTTTTTATGTAATTGATTTTAATATTTCACAAAACAAAAACAGACAAAAATAAATAAAATATTTGACATTTTTCCAACACAAAATCAAGAATTCTAAGATTTATGGGTGAAAAATAAGAGAATGTGTGTGTGTGTGTGTGTGTGTGTGTGTGTGTGTGTGTGTGTGTGTGTGTGTGTGTGTGTGCGTGTGTGTGTGTGTGTGTGTATACAAAACACAACTCCAGGTTTGTTTGTGACAAAGAAACGACATTAGAACATCAGAAAACAGCGTAAGATTTAGATTTTAAATTCCATAAAAATGACTTCACTGTGTCATTTTAAAACTGTACAAGCGCAGGATTCGGTTATTTAAATCAACATTTTATTTATTTCACATTTTAAACTCGTCCAGGAGATTTAAGATTTGAGAAAAAACTGAAATCGGATAAACTGATAAACTAAAAATCTCAGAACATGTTTGTAGAGGGAATGCAGCTTTTACATAGAATAAGACATTGTGGAGACACTGGGAGGGCATCTGACACACTGGGAGGGCATCTGACACACTGGAGGGCATCTGACCCATGAGAGTGAGGGCATCTGATACACTGGGACAATTCAAAATATGTTGGTAGACGTCTTAAGTTCGGTTTTAAGAGCTTTTACACAGAATAAGACCATATGGAGAAACTGGGAGGGCATCTGACACACTGGGAGGGTATCTGACACAATAGGGGAGGGCATCTGACACACTGGGACATTTCAGAACATGTTTGTTGACATCTAAAGTTCAGTTTTAGCAGATTTTACACAGAATAAGACCCTGTGGAGACACTGGGAGGGCATCTGACACACTGGGGGAAGGGCATCTGACACACTGGAACATTTACTTCTCTACAGGTCAATTCATCTTGAAGTTTAAATTCACTGGAATAATCACACCGGCTTTATTTGAATTGTTTTACTCTTGGAATTAAATGAATCTGAAATCAAAATCATGAAAAATCAGCAAATATTTCCTGAAAATATAAGCCTCAAAATCCAAATGTTTTTTTTTTTGTTTTTTTTTTTGTATACTTTGGGAATTTTTTCAGCAAATTCTTGAAAGTAAAAACAATCTTCGTTTAGAAATGAAAGATCTGCAGTCGCCAACAAAAATCACGTACGTTATCGTGGAAAGTGCGTCAAGTTTTCATTTATTTTGAAAGATTTTTGGTTATTGCTGCTAAAATGTCTCTCTCTTTGGTGGAATGCACTCCTCTTCTTTCTCTTCTTCCTCTTCTTTCCTCTTCTTCCTGTTTACACTCATCATCTCTATCCCTCCTCTCTCTCCCTCTGTCCTTGGCCCCAGTCTCTCCCTTCTCTCTCTCCCCTCTCACTCTCTCTCTCCCTCAGTACTTGGTCCTGTCTCACCCATGCTCTCTTCTCTTTCTCTCTCTCCCTCAATACTTGGTCCTGTCTCTTCCCTCCTCTTTCTCCTCCCCTCCTCTCTCTCTCCCTCAGTTTTTTTTTTGCCCTATATCATCTCTCTCTCCTCTCTCTCACAGTTCTTGGCCCTGTCGCTCTCTCCTCTCTCTCCCTCCTCTCTCTTTCCTCTCTCTCCTCCTTCTCTCTCTCTCCCTCAGTCCTTGACTCTGTCCTCTCCCGTCCTCTCTCTCTCCTTCTCCCCCAGTTCTCTCTCTCTCTCTCTCTCAGCCCCCCCTCCTCTTTCCCCCTCCTCTCTCTCGCTCAGTCCTTGGCTCTCTCTCTCCCCCTCAATCGCTCTCCCCTTCCTCCCTCTCTTCTCTCCACTCCTCTCTCTCTCCTTCTCCCTCAGTTCTTGATCCTCTCTCCTCTCCCCCTCATCTCCCTCTCTCTCGCTCTCCCCCCCACCCTCACTCAGTTCTTCTCTCTCTCTCTCCCCCTTTCTCTCCTCTCTCTCTCCCCCCTCACTCTCCCTCAGTTCTTGTCTCTCTCTCTCTCTCCCTCCCCCCTCACTCTCCCTCAGTTCTTGTCTCTCTCTCTCTCTCCCTCCCCCCTCACTCTCCCTCAGTT
>CM057089.1:33171846-33221846 GCA_029959045.1 Taenioides sp. WSHXM2023
TAAACCGGGACTAAACCAGGACTAAACCAGGACTAAACCAGGACTAAACCAGGGCTAAACCGGGACTAAACCAGGACTAAACCAGGACTAAACCAGGGCTAAACCAGGGCTAAACCGGGACTAAACCAGGACTAAACCAGGACTAAACCAGGACTAAACCAGGGCTAAACCGGGACTAAACCAGGACTAAACCAGGACTAAACCAGGGCTAAACCAGGACTAAACCAGGACTAAACCAGGACTAAACCAGGGCTAAACCAAGACTAAACCAGGGACAGAGTTAAAGAGAGACAGAGAGATGGAGACAGAGACAGGGAGAGAAAGAGAGAGAGACTGAGAGAGAGAGAGAGAGACAGAGAGAAACACAGCGAGGCAGAGAGACAGAGAGAGGGAGAGAAAGAGGCAGAGAGACACAGAGAGAGAGAAAGAGAGACAGAGAGGCAGAGAGAGAGAAAGAGAAAGAGAGAGAGAGAGGCAGAGAGATGGAGAGAGAAAGAAAGAGAGGAGGAGAGAGACACAGAGAGAGAAAGAAGTGCTCCTAACTAAGAAGTTGGTTAAAATCTCTGAAAGTGGCTTTATCAGACCAGATCTGCTCTGATGATCCTGATCCACTTTCGAACACATTTTCTCGTTGTTGTAACTTATAATAATGTTGCTTCCTCACGGCGTGTGCAGAACTTGTGTTTTGTTTGCTAATCCCGTCTGTTTAGCGCGCCTCTTTTTAGCGCTAACCCCAAACGGCTGCGTGTCGTCTTGCGCCGACGCTACACCGACTCCACTCCGCCACATTCCGCATCGGCCCCTTAAAGAATCCGCTCTCCCGTCTTAATCCCGACCGCGGAGCTCTGAAACTCTGCGAATGAAACGCAGCGATGACAGGAAAAACGCGCCCGCCCGTGTAGCTCCTGTTTGCTCTCAGATGTTCCAAATGCTCGCCGACAAATTCCTCACAATGGTTTTTTGGAGGAAAATATCAAAAATAAACAGAAACGTCAGATCCCAGTGTTAGCGTTGGCTGGAGGCATTAATAGATTGTTAAAGTTTGTCACATTGTGGAGAGGAGGAGGAGGAGGAGGAGGAAGAGGAGCCCCATCTGGACTAGAGGAGAGCCAGGGAGGGAGCGAGGCTTGTGCTGGGGCTGTGATAAGCTGGGGGTTTTGGGAGTTTATCCACGCGGCGGCCGGTTCTGTTCCCCGCGCACATTTAAAGGCTCAGCAGTAACGGAGTGATGTGATAATCCACCGCGGAGGAGAGCGGAGCCATTTTCTCCTCTCAGTGTTTGTCTCGGCGTGGACGGACTCACGACGAACACCACGAGTTTATTTTATTATTCATCAAGTGACAAAACAGGGGCCGAACCATTGAAGACCGGTTCTGAAGCAGCGGACCCCAAACTTTTCTTTTTCTCAGAGTAAAAAAACTCTTAACTCGCTCTTAACTATAGTCTGAAAAAATGATCTTAAGGACACATTTTTGTTGGGCGAAACCATCAAAACAGCGTAAAAAAACATCGTTCGTAACTATAGTTTGAAAAAATTATCTTAAGGACACGTTTTTGTGGGGCGAAACCGTCAAAACAGCGTAAAAATCATATCGTTTGTAACTATATTTTGAATAAATGATCTTAATACTTGTGTTTTGCTGTTCACCAGGTTCATTTGCGTTCTATGTTCACACAGATTTGTGGGAGATTATCAAAAAATAAATAAAACTCCTTAATTATTTTCCTCTGGGGCCCGGTACCACATGTTTGGGGCCATGGAGTGGTGATTGAGGGCCCCTTTTCTAAACATGCCGTACCGTGGTTAGCACTCATGCTTCACAGAGAGAAGGTTCCGGGTTCGATCCCCAGGTTGCCCAGGCCTTTTGTGTGGAGTTTGCATGTTCTCCCATGTTCTCCTGTCTGGGTGGGTTTCTTCTGGGCACTCCAGTTTCCCCCATCAACCCAAAAAGACCATAACCCACACGCAGGTAAAATCCTCCAGCTGAGGTCCTGACCAAGACTAGCAACAAGATCACGGAGACAGAGACATTTGACCCATCCTGCTCCTGACAGGGTGGGTCAAATGCAGAGGACAATTTCCCTACGGGGACAATAAAGTACCACAAAACAAAACAAAAAGAACGAACAGAATAAAATGTCTGAGTTTGAGTGTTTACAGGAGCAGAGCTGGAGAGGCTCATTTTTGACAATAGAGCCGCAGCAGCTCTGGTCACGAGAGCTCTGGTCACGAGAGCTCTGGTCACTACAGCTCCGGTCGCTACAGCTCCGATCGCTACAGCTCCGGTCGCTACAGCCCCGGTCGCTACAGCCCCGGTCGCTACAGGCCCGGTCGCTACAGCCCCGGTCGCTACAGCTCCGGTCGCTACAGCTCCGGTCGCTACAGCCCCGGTCGCTACAAGCTCCGGTCGCTACAGCTCCGGTCACTAAAGCTCCGATCACTACAGCTCCGGTCCACTACAGCTCCGATCACTTCAAGCCCCGGTCGCTACAGCTCCGGTCGCTACAGCCCCGGTCGCTACAGCCCCGGTCGCTACAGCTCCGGTCGCTACAGCTCCGGTCGCTACAGCCCCGGTCGCTACAGCTCCGGTCGCTACAGCTCCGGTCGCTACAGCCCCGGTCGCTACAGCTCCGGTCGCTACAGCTCCGGTCGCTACAGCTCCGGTCACTAAAGCTCCGATCACTACAGCTCCGGTCACTACAGCTCCGATCACTACAGCTCCGGTCACTTCAGCCCCAGTCGCTACAGCTCCGGTCACTACAGCCCCGGTCACTACAGCCCCAGTCGCTACAGCTCCGGTCACTACAGCCCCGGTCACTACAGCTCCGGTCACTACAGCTCCGGTCGCTACAGCTCCGGTCGCTACAGCCCCGGTCACTACAGCTCCGGTCGCTACAGCTCCGGTCGCTACAGGCCATACCGACTTGTCAAAGCCTGATCTCGTCAGATCTCAGAAGCTCAGCAGGGCCGGGCCTGGTCAGGACTTGGATGGGAGACGCTGGGAAAATCAGGTGCCACAGGGGGGCGCCAGAGGAAAAAACTGTCATTGTGTCTTTAGGCAAGACACTTCACCCACATTGCCTAGTATGAAAGTGGTGTGTACGTGAGTGATGGTGGTGGTCGGAGGGGCCGATAGTGCAGATTGGCAGCCTCGCTTCCGTCAGTCTGCCCCAGGGCAGCTGTGGCTACAATAGTAGTTTACCACCACCGGGTGTGGGGTGAATTAATAATGTCCTGTAAAGTGTCTTTGAGTGTCCAGGAAAGAGCTAGATAAAACTGATGCAGTATTATTATTTATTATTACAGCTCCGGTCACTACAGCTCCGGTCACGAGAGCTCTGGTCACTATAGCTCCTGTCACTACAGCTCCTGTCACTATAGCTCCTGTCACTAAAGCTCCTGTCACTAGAGTTCCAGTCACTACAGCTCCGGTCACGAGAGCTCCGGTCGCAAGAGCTCTGGTCACTAGAGCTCCGGTCACTAGAGCTCCGATCACTACAGCTCTGGTCACTACAGCTCTGGTCACTACAGCTCTGGTCACTACAGCTCCGGTCACTACAGCTCCGGTCACTACAGCTCTGGTCACAAGAGCAGCTGCCAGTCAAAGCTGTTGCTAACGGTGGCGGACAGGAGGCTCCTGATTGGTCTGTTTTTAATGTTCATATAGTGAAGAATGGGTCAAACGCAGAAGACACATTTTTCAAACTGGACTAAATATGTGACATCATCATCTCTACACCTCCTACCTCCACCTGTCCCTGCTGTCCTCTCTCTCCTCTCCTCCTTCTCTCCCTTTCTCCTCCCTCTCTCTCGTGTCCATATTGAGGACCTTATGGGTGGACACTATGCTCTTTCTCTCTCCCTCTCTCCTTGCTTCCTCTTTCTTCCCTCTCTCTTCTCTCGTCTCTCTCCTCCCTCCCTCTCTCTCCTTTCCTCCCTTTCTCCTCCCTCCCTCTCTCTCTCTCATGTCCATATTGAGGACATTATGGGTGGACACTATGCTCTCTTTCTCTCTCCTCTCCTCCCTCTCTCCTCTCCTCCGTCCCTCCCTCTCTCTCGTGTCCATATTGAGGACATTATGGGAGGACATTAGGCTCTCTCTCCTCTCCTCCCTCTCTCCTCTCCTCCGTCCCTCTCTCTCTCTCATGTCCATATTGAGGACATTATGGGTGGACACTATGCTCTCTTTCTCTCTCCTCTCCTCCCTCTCTCCTCTCCTCCGTCCCTCCCTCTCTCTCGTGTCCATATTGAGGACATTATGGGAGGACATTAGGCTCTCTCTCCTCTCCTCCCTCTCTCCTCTCCTCCCTCCCTCTCTCTCTCTCATGTCCATATTGAGGACATTATGGGTGGACACTATGCTCTCTTTCTCTCTCCTCTCCTCCCTCTCTCCTCTCCTCCGTCCCTCCCTCTCTCTCATGTCCATATTGAGGACATTATGGGTGGACGAGGCGCGGGGGCCACAGCTGCACTGGGACGGGGACGGAGCCAGAGAATGAGCAATCGTGTCCCCTGCCCACTCAGCGCCGCCATCTGGAGTACAGGAGGAATCACAGCCACCTGAGAGAGAGCCAAAACACACACACAACACACACACAAACGCACAGACAGAGAGAGACACACACACACGGCACACACACACAGACACACACACACACGGCACACACACACACACACATACATACACACACAAACGCACAGAGAGAGAGAGAGAGAGACACACACACACACACAGCACACACACACAGACACACACACACAAGGGCCAAACTTAAACAATAATAACACATCGGTCTTATACAGCGCTTTTTTGGACACTCGGAGACGTTTTACAAACGTAAATGTCACAATAATTATGATTAGACTAAGAAAAATAAATGACCCCCAATTTACACCAGAGCGCAACAGTGTGTGAGCGCAGCAGCACACAAACAACACACAAACAACACACGAGTAACACACGAACAACACACGAAAAGCACACAAACAACACACAAACAACACACGAGCAACACAAGGGGAAAACAGGAAATAAGCTCGTGGTGTCAAAATAAACTTCCGACGCCCTTTCAAAATCCGTTCTCTAAAACCACAGTCGCGTAAACACCGGCGTCGCATCAGGAGCTCGAGGAACGACTCGAGATGAAGTACGGAAAGTTTACAGCCGTGGAGGATAAAAATGAAACACTTTACGACATCAGACAGAAACTTTACAAGAAAAACCTCTGAAGGAAAAGGCGCGTGGAGCAGAAAACAGAAAGTGAAACGGTCACTAGTCGAATTAATGCAGCTCCGCAGATACGGCTCGTAATCACTGCAAAGCCTCGTCTCTCTTGTTGTCGACTTTTGTTTTGTGATTTAAAATATAATTCATCCATTCATCATCTTCTTTGTGCATTTTGTGCGTTTAAACGGTCTTCTTTGTGCGTTTAAACTGTCTTCTTTGTGTATAAATTGTCTCTGCATTTTTAATGGCGTTTTCCATTACTTCCTGTATTGTTGTACTTTCGTTCTCACCTGATAAATATTCACCACACACTGCACACACTGGACTGACTGTGAGTGTGACTCACTGTTCGGCTCCAGCCAAATGAAGCTCATTGAGGCCGGCAGCTATTGCGGCTAATTTGAGGCTGAATTCCGCATTTGGAATTCCGAGCGCATCAAAGTAACCGAAGAGCCAATCAGGAGCGGGGGTGTTGAAGGTAACGCCCCTTCTGCTTAGCAACGCTGTCAATCAAACCTGTTGCTAAGGCTAGTGGGCGTGGCCTCTGGAAAGAGAGCATCTGATTGGTCCGTTAATGTCGTTCACGTCTTGATTTACGGACAAAATAGTGAAAATCAAATTCTCGCCAGGTTTTCTGTTTAGTCAGAATTACACGTTAAGTTTGATAAATTAGAGCAGATTCTGGTGAAACTGTGTGTGAACTTTAAAAACACAGAGGAACACTTCCTGGGATAATTACCTAAATATGCAGGTTTACACCACCTCCCTTCTTCCCTCTTCCCAGACACCTCCCACTCTCTCTCCTTTTACCTCCCTCCTCTTTCATCTGTCTCTTTATCACCAGATATTTTCCTTCTCTTTCTCTCTCCTCTGCTTCCCCATCTATCTCTCTCCTCTATCTCCCTCTCCTCTCTCTCTTCTTCCTCTCCTCTTACCTTCCTCCTCTCTCTCTCCTCTACCTCCACCTCCCCCACACCTCCTTTTTTCTCCTCTCCTCCCTCTCTCCTTTCCTCTCCTCCCCGTCCTCTCCTCCTCCTCCTCTCTCCTCTCCTCCCCCTCTCCTCTCCTCTGTCTCTCCTCCCCCTCTCCTCCCTCTCTTCTTTCTTCTCCCCCTCTCCTCCCTCCCTCCTCTCCTCCCCCTCTCCTCTCCTCCGTCTCTCCTCCCCCTCTCCTCTCCTCCGTCTCTCCTCCGTCTCTCCTCTCCTCCGTCTCTCCTCCCCCTCTCCTCTCCTCCCCCTCTCCTCCCCCTCTCCTCTCCTCCGTCTCTCCTCCCTCTCTCCTCTCCTCCGTCTCTCCTCCCTCTCTCCTCTCCTCCGTCTCTCCTCCGTCTCTCCTCTCCTCCCTCTCCCCTCCGTCTCTCCTCCCCCTCTCCTCTCCTCCCTCTCTCCTCCCCATCCTCTCCTCCCTCTCTCCTCTCCTCCGTCTCTCCTCCCCCTCTCCTCCCTCTCTTCTTTCTTCTCCCCCTCTCCTCCCTCCCTCCTCTCCTCCCCCTCTCCTCTCCTCCGTCTCTCCTCCCCCTCTCCTCTCCTCCGTCTCTCCTCCGTCTCTCCTCCCCCTCTCCTCTCCTCCCTCTCTCCTCCGTCTCTCCTCCCCCTCTCCTCTCCTCCCTCTCTCCTCCGTCTCTCCTCCCCCTCTCCTCTCCTCCCTCTCTCCTCCGTCTCTCCTCCCCCTCTCCTCTCCTCCGTCTCTCCTCCCTCTCTCCTCTCCTCCGTCTCTCCTCCCTCTCTCCTCTCCTCCCTCTCTCCTCTCCTCCCTCTCTCCTCTCCTCCCTCTCTCCTCTCCTCCCCCTCTCCTCCCCCTCTCCTCTCCTCCCTCTCTCCTCCCTCTCTCCTCTCCTCCGTCTCTCCTCCCCCTCTCCTCTCCTCCGTCTCTCCTCCCTCTCTCCTCTCCTCCCCCTCTCCTCCCTCTCTCCTCTCCTCCGTCTCTCCTCCGTCTCTCCTCCCTCTCTCCTCTCCTCCGTCTCTCCTCCCTCTCTCCGGGTCCGTGCTTTTGGTGCTTGTAAGTGCACATCATTGGCAGGCGTGGTCCCTGGACACGGTGGCGATGGCGGCGACGGCGTTCCAGAGAAATGCCAGCGCGGTTTGGCTCGGCAGCGGCGGCGGCACAGACGGAGCGGGCGGGCACAGATGGCGCTAATGGAAGGGCCCCGTCCAAGCGCGGGGCCCGGACCAAGCAAAGAGAGGGGCCCCAGCCAAAGAAGAGCGGTGTGAAGGAGAGCGAGGCCAAGCGGAGAGGCCGGCACAGAGTTACAACACAGAAAAAACAGGGAGAGAGAGAGAGGGATGGAGGAAGAGGGATGGAGGAAGAGGGAGGAAGAGGAGGAGTGTGTGTATATGTTGTGTTTAGGTTTGTAATTACAGATTTTGAACAGCGACATGAAAAATGGAAAAAAGCAAATTATTTAGGATTGAGTTAAAGGTCTAATATCACACAAAACGGACTATTGTGAGCTTCAAGTCGTGTTAGAATTAGTGTTGTTCCGATACCATTTTTTGGGGATCCGATACCGATACCAGTCCAGTCCAATCCACTTTATTTCTATAGCACATTTTATAAACAGTTTCCAAAGTGCTGCACAGACAAATTAATACAATAAAAAACAGTAAATCATTAATAAAACAAATAATAATAATAAATGAAAAAAGCTAAAAATGATAAATAATGATAAAGAAAATGTAAAAAAATGAATAAAATAAAATAAAAGGCAAAGAGGACCACACAACTCACGCGGTGTTAAAACCCAGAGAGTAAAAGTGGGTCTTAAGACGAGACTTAAATCTCTCCACTAGGGGGAGCTGTTCGGATGTGGGCAGTGCGATACCACAGTGAACTAAGCCTACTCAATAAAATGAGCAACAAAATAAATCTACTAAAAGGCTCAAATCTCTAAAGAAAATTTGAAAGAATAAATTAGACTTTGAGAACTAAGTGTCAAATATAGAACGATCTTGACCATAAATAGTAATAATTTAAGCACTTATACTTTTCTAATTCGTCACTTTCTACGGCAGTGCAGATAAAAACAACGTTCATCCTCGGAGCACATGGATCATTACGTAAAGTAAACAAAGTCCGAGTTAGCGCTGTTGGTGTTGCCGCTGTTGCCGCGCCGCACTCTGCAGTTTTTCTACGAAGTTGAGCGTAAGTTGAGCGTCCACACCAAAGGCTAAATGAAAGAATCAAAGAGGAAACACGAATGTCTTTTTGGTTATTATCAGCGTGTTTTCAGAGTTTGCAGAGCCGCTGTCGTCTATTTAACCTGCTCTGGGCGTTAGCATTAGCATTAGCCATTGACGTAAACAACAGCCGCGCATCTACAGGTCGTCATTGTGGAAAACATGGTATCGGATCAGTAATTTGGGCTGAGTACTCATCGATACTGATGCCTGAAAAATGCAGTATCAGAGCTTTTGCCAATACCAGTATCAGTATCAGAACAATCCATGTTCTAAAGTTGTTTCCTCCTCAAAAACAGATGTGGAGTTGTGTTTGTTTCATTCACATGTTTGAGGAACTCTTTATTATTAGTCTGTCTACATCTCCAAAGCTCCAAACGCTCTGTTCCACCTTGTGATGTCATGAAGAGGGAGTTTTCACATTAAAAGGCAAGATAACTTTTACTTTTAGTTCAGTAGAGACCGGCAGTTCCAGGGCTGAAACTGAAATGATTCTAGTGAAGGTGTGTGGAGTTTAAAAACACAATGGAGCACTTCCTGTATCACCAGATGAGACAAGAACTCCTAAAGCCTAAATGTGCAGGGTTTGTGCGTTAAACATGTGCGAATGAAACAAAACACAACGACATATAAATCAGTTCCTATTCATATTCCATATTCGCTCCTGTAACTGCTAGCCCCGGTGAGCTTCATTTGACTGGAGCTGAACCTCACACTCACTTATTTCCACTTCTTTTTACAGCCTGAGCTCCGTATCATATCTTCACTCTCCCTCCTCTGTCCAAACCGTTACAATCTGTTAAAATCAAATCAAAAATAATCAGAATTTGTCCGATCCAAAAACAAGGCCTCGTGTGTTTTCGCGTTGCCACCTCCGTCCCCGCGTCTGTAGCGCTAACTCGCCGCCCGTCACTCAAGAGCCACCATCTTTTCTTCCCACAATGCCTTTCTGTTGCGGCGCGGTTCCCAGGTGATAGTCTGCGCCGACCCCGCAGTTGTGAGTCCCGCGTTCGCACACCTTGGTTCGCGCGTCTCTGTGGTGTGAGGAACGGGCTAAGCTCTGGTGCCGTTAGCGGAACAGATGCTACACAAAAAGAAATGTCTCGGATTAAAGTCACTTGAATCGAGAATAATGTGAGTTTTATTTATCGATTCATATTTTTCACATTTGAAGTGAGGATGAGCCAAAGAAGGAGGAGTATTTTCATGAAGCAAATGTGTTACTGGTACAAAACATGAAATTAAAACGGCTCTGATAATTTATAAAGCAAAAAATAACTTACTACAAAGCAACAATTGAAATATATTCAAAAAGAGACGAGGGGTTAAATTTAAGAAAAGTAAAAGTAAAAACAACAGTTGGACAAATGAGTATGGCTAGAAGTGAAGTACAAAGTATAAAAAATATGCAAATATTAATGTTTTACAAAGGCAAAAAATTTACAAAGGCAGCTTTTTTAGAGACGCCAGGAAAGCAGATATTCATGAATTGTTATTAAAAGTTATTTTAGATAATATATTATAAACCTGTGTATTTGTAATGTGTATGTGCCTTGATTTTGTTTGTTTTTCAGTTTAATTTATCTAATGTCAGATTGTCTAAAGATACACTAAAATGTACTTAACTATATATCGTATTTTTCGGACTATAAGTCGCACTTTTTTCATGGTTTGGGTGGTTCTGTGACTTGTTTATTAAAATATATAATTTGACACATTTGTTATTCCCACACTGACAGTGAGAGGGCGCTGTAGGCTTGTGTGCCAGTATCTGCTGCTCCTATTCCTCCTGTATCCCCGTCACTTCTCGCTCTACTGCAGAAAGAGTCTCTGTCCCGTCTGGGATCAGGTCAGGGTCTCGTAGGATTTCAGCAGATTTCAGGCGGTGCTAGGTGTGTTGATCAGGGATGAGGGGATGTCCCGGGGGCGGGGCTAGGTGTGTTGATCAGGGATGAGTGGATGTCCCGGGGGCGGGGCTAGGTGTATTGATCAAGTATGAGTGGATGTCCTGGGGGCGGGGCTAGGTGTGTTGATCAGGGATGAGGGGATGTCCCGGGGGCGGGGCTAGGTGTGTTGATCAGGGATGAGGGGATGTCCCGGGGGCGGGGCTAGGTGTATTGATCAAGTATGAGTGGATGTCCTGGGGGGCGGGGATAGGTGTATTGATCAGGTATGAGGATGTTCGGCTACTGAAGTTTGAGACGTTTCTTCTCGTCGTTTCCTCCTCACCTGAAGTCGTGTCCCGCTCACTAATTATTAGCATCATTTAGCGTCAGAACTTATTTTATCACACGGCGATAAACTGCAGATTACAAGCAGCAAATGGTGAAATCTGCTGCTACTACTACTACTACTACTACTACTAATACTACTACTGCTAATGTACTAATACTACATGTGACCACAAAAAGAGTGTTCTAAGTGTTTAAAATCCTGAATAAACGCAGTATTTTACAGCACACAGTAAGTGTCAGTACTTTCAGAGTCATATGGCCCGTGTGGACTGAAGCTTTGGGGCTGTGAGCGAAGCAGCTGCTGTTGGAGGAAACACCGTCACCACTTCCCTCTGCTCCACCGTCACCGCTTCCCTCTGCTCCACCGTCACCGCTTCCCTCTGCTCCACCTTCACAGCTCCACATTCTTATTTTAAAACCTGTGAATTTCTCTGTTTCACAAAGGGTCAAAAAGCCTGAAGTTTGTCCGCGGTCCTTCTGCGAGTTTCTATAAACGAGGAAAACATCGAGAAATACTGGGAACAGCTTTGGAAGCAGAGCGGATACAAAAGGACCAAACTTTATCAGCGCTTTTAGAATATGTAAAAATAGATCTGTTAAATATGGTGTAAAAACTGTTAACTACAAAATGCTAAAAAGTGCTAAAAGACTGTCCCTCTGCAGCTCCCGTACTTGTGTGACTGTTAAAATCGTTACATAAATTAGATGGAATTAAAACGTGTTGGTTTAGTTGTGAACGCAGGACTTTTTTACATCATTATGAAAACAGTCTGGTAAATGTTTGTGTTTTAAAGATTTACCGTCAGACTATCCATGTGAAATTAAAACCGCAAGCAGGGTTAAAGGCCCTCGACCCCCTTATGAGCCTCAAATAATCAACAGTTTTCATCAGACTTGTGCGTTTTGTCAAATAAAATTGAGCTTGCGTTCATGTTCAGGGGTCAGGTTTCGTGGAAAAAGTTGTGGAATAAACAGAAGCAGATTTTTTATTCAGGATTTTTCTTTTTTAAAAGTGAAATTGAAAATGAATGAACCGTCTGTAAAACTTTTCGCGAGTCCACGACAAACAGATTTTCTTTTATGATTTTTCTGAATTAAAACATGTAGAGGGCGCTAGAGAGACATTTCCTCAGTTGGGTTAATTTCAGTAAAAAAAAAAAAATAATAATAATGCAATTTTGTTGAAAAATCACCATGACCACACCCAGAGTTTATGTATAAATAATAATAATAATAATAATAATAATAATAATAATAATAATAATAATAATAATCTGGATGGATCAATAAAGTTTGTCTAAGTCTCCAGATCTAACTGATCATCTGGAGGTGGTCCCTCGATTCTCTGGAAATACAAACTGAAACTCAAACTTCGGAATGTTCTCCATGGAGACAGACGTGTTTTATGCCACACTGTGGAATATTACAGCCAAAGAACAACATTTCCATGGAAACAAAGAGGAGTCCACCTTCAGGCCATATAACAGTCAGGTTTGTGGAGATGCAAGCCCACTTAGAGTGAGGAGAACTACTACTACTACTACTACTACTACTACTACTACTATTACCAATACAACTACTACAATTACTACTACAACTAATACTACTATACTAATACTACAAGCAACCACAACTACAAAAAAACTTTCTAAGTGTAACACAATATACAGTATACCCTAAATGGAAGTACTTCAAAGTCATATGGATCCACGTCTGCTTAGAGTAAGAACGCAACTGCAGTATATGAAACCAAAATGAAATGGAAAAAAATGAAAAAACAAACAAACATGCTTTTATTTTAGTCTATTTTCTTGGCTAAAAAGTTACATACTGTGGCTTTAATAACAAATAAAGTAAATAAAGATACAGCTGTTAGACCCTGTGCCTGTGTGCCCCAACAATCAGTACTCCTAAATCTGGAAAATGTCTCCATTCATTTTCACAAACTGTTGTTTTCTGATCAGATGCTTTCAATCCAGTTTAGTGCAATGCCCCTTGTGCCATACAGTTTGAGTTTTTTGAGTAGTATGGCGTGGTTAAGAGTGTCAAAAGTTTTCTTTAGATCAATGAAAACCTCCATGACATACTTTTTACTATCTAGTGCATCAGTTATCTCCTCCACAGCATCCATCCATCCATCCATAAGTGCCATTATCTCATGTTTGTCTAAAAATGATTCCAATCTATTATTGTATAATTTTTCAAGAATTTTTGAAAATTGAGAGAGTAAAGACACATACTTTCACATACTTTACATACTTTTGCAATTTTCATCTTGTCCAGGAACGATCCCTTTAGAAATGATAGATTAAAAATATATGTTAAGGGTTTAATAATGCCATTAATTACGTTTTAAACTATAGTCATATCAATGTCATAAAAGTCAGTTGACGATTTATTTTTAAATTAATTTACAATGGTTATAATTTCAAGTTCGGTTGCAGGAGAAAGAAAAATTGTATTATAATTGTATTGGATATCTTTCAATAATTGTTTCATCTTGTATTGTGGGGCTTGTTTCTGAATTTTTTTTCTGCCAGTTCAAGACCAATTTTTACAAAAAAATCATTAAAGTTGTTAACAATACTGGGCATGTCATCTATCACACCATTCCTATCAACAAAGTAATCAGGGTACAGTTCTTTTTAGAGCCTTCTTTAATTACACTATTCAATATAACTCACATTTTTTAACATTATTTTTATTATTTTCGAGCAGTTTATTATAATATAATTCTCTACTGTTTCTTATAATATCTGTCAACTTATTCTTATGTACCTTCTTTCTGAATCTTTCATTTTAAATTTTATAAATTGTCTATAAAGATTATTTTTCTTTTTACTAGCGTTTTGTAACCCCTTCGTTAACCAAGGACAATTTGAGTTTCTTTTTTTGGTTCTACATTGTTAAACGGGACAGTGTTTATTGTATAATGTTAGAAATATATCAAAAAAATTATTATAGGCTCTGTCAACGTCTTTCTCCAAGTATACTGAACTCCAATCTTGATCATTAAGGTCTTCATTCAGTGATCTAACAGTTTCATCGGATCGCATTCTTTTATAATCATAATTATTAATACAGTGAATTCTTTAGTCAAGAATTGAAAATACCAGGTTCAACATTTGTGAACCTTTACCTTTTGGATACTTCATGGCAAAACACAATGTTATCAATAGGAAAAACTGGCTCTTGCCCCCCATCTGAGAGTAGCACATTCTAGAATCTGAAAACCACCAATAGCTGTTTTTAGAATTGTATATCGTTATGGCAACAACAACAACAATGCCATTCCATCCTTTATGAAAAAGGTCTCAAAGCTTGATGACATCACACCTTTCTATGTAGGTGTGAGCACGGCCAGAAGACTGTTAATTTATCCAGATCTTCTGAACAGACAAGACACATTTCTGAAGCAGAGACCAGTTCACAGAGACTCACCAGTTCACAGAGACTCACCAGTTCACAGAGACTCACCAGTTCACAGAGACGAACTTAAGAACCACTACAATGGCAAACTGTACAGGATACACATTGCCCTTACAGAAAAAGATAGATGTTAACTACAAACATGAAGTTAACCAAGTCTATGAACTAGGATGTAAGCACTGCTTGCCAGTAAATTTTAAAGAGGTGAAGACAGAAGGTCCTCTCCATGATGCAATTTTCACCTTTCGCGTAACGGTTGGAGAATTTTCTGCTGAAGCAGAAGCACCAACCAAAGCGCTTGCAAAAAAGCTGGCAGCACAACTTATTCTCCCAGACCTGCTCCGCCTAACTCCTCCACCCGAGAAGGAGGACAGTTATTGGAGGATAAGGAAACGTAAACGCACTGGTGTCTGCTGGCGAGAACTACCCATGTTTAAGCCAACAGAAAACCCAGTGCAGTGCCTTGATAACCTGGTGACAAAGTGGCATGGAAAGCCCCCTCAGTACAGGTTATTGGAAGTGGACAGGGAGTCTGAGCCTTGGATCCATCATATCCAACTGACTGTAGCAGACCAAACAGTAGTAGGAATGGGTGAGTCAAGGAAGGAGGCAAAAAAAGTAGCTGCAATCAAAATGCTCAACTCCTTCGGTTATAATTATATTTATAATGAGCCACAACCATCTCCCCGGAAAGTGCCGCTGGATAGTACGCAGAAAAGCAAGACTCCAGTTTCCCTAAATGAGGAGGTTACAGAGAGTAGCGAGCATCTGGAAGAAGCAGCAGACACTTGTATAGTTCCTCAAGGGAGCTGCTCTGAGGTGGAGATTCAGTCATCATCAGTGGACCAGGAACCATCTGAAACCGTTATAGAAGAGGCCACATCTGGTTTTCCTGTAGAACAACCATCTAAAACACTGCAGGATACATTTACAGAAGACAGGGGTAACGCCCTCCACCTACTGCCTCCAGATGTTCCTCCTATGTTGGTAACAATGGGCATAATTCAGAACAAGGACGGCACAGTCCAGTGGTGTGAAGATAAAGCACCTCCAGATGGTGGCGAGATGGCCTCTGAAGCTGCCCCAGTTCACCTACCTGAGGTAAGTGAGGCCACCACACCTGAAGGACAGGTAGAGGTAACAACGTCAGAGCCCCAGGACATGGCGTCTGACACAGCCCATGATGTGCCACTTGATGCGCCCCAGGACTCCCGGGAGGTTCTGTCCCAGGAAGTATCATCTGTAGCAATCCAGAAAGACACACCACAAACAGTCCAGAATGATCTTCTGGAGATTACAGGAGAATGTGGCTCAGAAGTTTCCCACAGTGACTTGTCCAAACTAGAGGAGGTCAAGTTGTCATTAGAAAATGCTGAAACATTCGCAGAACCAGAGGCAATTCTGTTGGATGTAGTTGAAAAGTTACTGGAACAGTCGCCTGCTGTAATCGAACATCAGTCAGCTGAGATTATCCAGGACCCAGTTTCAGAGACCAATGCAAATGCAGAGCCCCAGGAGGTGGTCCAACATCTAACGGTAAACCTCCAAGTGCTGCCTGTGGAAGTCTTGTCTCAGTTGGCCTTCATTGGAGTCATAACAGAAAGCGATGGCTTCATACAGTGGAGGGAATCAAACCCAACCACCACTCATCAAGAAGAGCCTGAGGTCTGCAGTTTGAATGTAACTCCAGCTGAAGAACTCCAGACCAGCACGTCACCGGCCCCGTGTGAAGCTACACATGAGCCAGAGGACACCAGGGAAGACAGCCCCGTCGTGTACACCCTGCATCAAGAAAATAGTGAACTCACCACTGTTGTAACAACTGTAACAGAGAAGAGCAACGCACCTGCACCACCCTATGGAGATAGACTGTCCTTCGCCCTTACACATGCATGTGTGAAAAAGATCTTTAAAATGTCAAAATGCCACAATCGGCATGACCGTAACCTAATGGCTGTCGGTCTGCATAGAAAGATCAAGGAGCACATCATTGTCGATGGGGATATTCCCTTTGAAGACTTGCAGAAAATTGGCAAAAGAGCAGCCAAACAACTCAAAGTGGAGTATGGCTCTGCTGGTGCCCTCCTGAGGGCAGCTTCTGCACCAGACACTGCAGCTTTCGAAGCTGCTGCTGTGACCCATCTCAATGACGCTCTGACAGCCTACCACAATCGCCCCAAGTCCTCCGCCCTCTCACGCTTCCTCTCCAGAGTGAGGAGGGCGTTCACTTTTTAAGAGGCCCATTTAACAGGTATGTGCATTTACATCCATTTTGATGGAAAGAACGTTTCCTTTTAAAATGTGTTAAAATGCACATATTTGAGAACCTTCCCCAACCTTTTCATCCATCCATCCATCCATCCATTTTCTCCCGCTTAATCTGGCTGGGTCGCGGGGGCAGCACACTGCCCATTACTCTGTGCACCAGACCCAGACCCTATGAACCCCTCTGCAGGTGGTGAACCCCTCTGCAGGTGGTGAACCCCTCTGCAGGTGGTGAGCCACAGGAGGGAGGAATTCCTTGACGGCCCTTGATTGTAAACTGTTCATAGTATACAATACTGTTCATAGGGTGCAAATATATGCACCCCTAGGGGTGTAGGGGTGCATATATTTGAGAACCTTCCCCAACCTTTTCATTTGTCCCAAAATTTGACTATGTGTATTTTAGAAACATTTGGATGGAAAGAACATTTCTGTTCATATGTGTTAAAATACATTAATTTGATTAAAAATAAAGAATGCATAGCAAATATCTTTACTCTTGTGTGTATTTATTTGCCTTAAATACTTTTAATATTTCTCCAGTGTTCAGTGATTTTATTTTTTCTTTTAAAATAATGACCAGAAACAGTGCCTCATCAAAACAGTACAACAACATAGTACATTTTACACAGACGCACACACACAGAGACACACACACACACACACACACACACACACACACACACACACACACACACACACACACACACACACACACACACACACACACACACACTTTACAGGTTCAAATTTTATTATTTATTTAGATTGTTGTTGTTGTTTTTTTCAGTTGTCATGTACTTTTTTATTATTTGATGCATTTGAAGTCATTATGGATTCCCTAGTTTTTTGGGGTTTTTAAAAAAAAAAATGAATTTTATAATTGATATTACATAGAAGTAGTTTTTTGTATTTATTGTTTGTGTGTTGATTTGATGCACGTAAAGTTTCCATATTTCCCCTGTTGTTGTCAGTTTACTTTAGGTCAACAGGAGCAGACAGGAGCAGACAGGAGCTGACAGGAGCAGACACAGTCTAGTGCACACACTCCACACACACTTGCACATGTCTGCAGGCCCCTTCATTAAACACCAGGTTTTCACGTCAGATATTGTAAAAAAATTGTAGAGCAGAATTAGCAGTGATGTTAGCGCATACTTCTTCAGGGTATTTTGAATATTCTGTACACAAATACTGTGTATTTTTACTACGTTAGGCCCAGGGTGTTATAGTCTCTGCAGCAGTTACTTTCACACATATATTACACATCAGGGGAGGTTAGAGTTTGGAAAAACAGCATTAGCAGTGGCAGGAGGAGTACTTTTTTTATTGGTACTACAACTACTACTACAAACACAGCGACAGTAACTGCAACATCTGTACTACTACTACAGGCACTACTATATATATATATATATAGTAGTGCCTGTATATATATATATATATATATATATATATATATATATATATATATATATATATATATATATATATATATATATATATACAGGCACTACTATATATATATATAGTAGTGCCTGTAGTAGAAGTATATATATATATATATATATATATATATATATATATATATATATATATATATATATATATATATATATATATATATATGTACACGAACGCTCCTGACCTGCATGGAGGGTTCCATCCCAAATCCAGCACCCTGAGACTGTACACGAGCTGGAAGGAAGGAGGCCGAGGACTAGTGAGTGTGGGAACCACTGTCCAGGATGAAACATCCAAAATCCATAAGTACATCAAGGATAAGGCCCAAACAGATGATGTGCTCATGGAATGCCTCAGACAGTGGAGCTCAGAGGAAGAGGTGCTGGAGGGACCATCATGGCAGGACAAGCCCCTACATGGGGCATACCACCGAAACATAACTGAAGTGGCTGATATCAAGAAATCCTACCAATGGCTGGAGAGGGCTGGTCTGAAGGACAGCACAGAGGCCCTCATCCTGGTGCACAGGAGCCTTGAGCACCCGAGCAATAGAGGCCCAGATCTACCACACCAGACAAGACCCAAGGTGTAGGCTGTGCAAAGAGGCTCCTGAGACAGTCCAGCACATAACTGCAGGGTGTAAGATGCTGCAGGGAAAGCATACATGGAGCGACACAACCAAGTGGCGGGCATAGTGTACAGAAACATCTGTGCAGAGTACAGGCTGGAGACCCCAAGGTCAAGGTGGGGAACTCCTCCGAAGGTTGTGGAGAATGACCGAGCCAAGATCCTGTGGGACTTCCAGATACAGACTGACAGAATGGTGATGGCGAACCAACCAGACATAGTGGTGGTGGATAAGCAACAGAACAAAGCCGTGGTGGTGGACATTGCAATACCAAGTGATGGTAATATCAGGAAAAAGGAACACGAGAAACTAGAGAAATACCAGGGGCTCAAGGAAGAGCTGGAGAAGGCCTGAAAGGTGAAGGCATCAGTGGTGCCCGTGGTGACCGGAGCACTCGGGGCTGTAATCCCCAAACTGGAGGAGGTTACAGCAGATCCAGGAGAAACATCAGACATCACAGTCCAAAAAAGTGCAGAACAGGAACAGCAAAGATACTGCAGAACTCTCAAGCTCCCAGGCTTGCTGCTGTTACTGGTACTTCTGTTACTCTTAATGCTTCTACTACTTCTACTTCTACTTCTACTACTACAGCTGCCTCTACTGCAACTACTATTACAGTTATAATACTTCTACTACTTCAAAGTCAACAAGTACTACTACTACCACAGCTATGCCTTTGAACGCAGCAAATTCAAAAGTATTCACCGGTACCAACATACACGTTTTTGTACTCTTCATGTCGTAGTACATATATTTGTCTTCTTCTATTACTACGAGTACTGCAGCAACTACTACTACTACTACTACTACTACAATCGATCCTGTGTGATCCGATCTGAGTAACAAACAAGAAATGGTGCAGTGAAGCGATCTGATTGGTCAGAATTCGCCTCATCAAAACCTCATCTCTTTTATTTGTTAAGTGTAAACCCCGCCCACAGATGAGAACCATTAGGAAACAGTCTCTGTCCTCCTCACTCACACAGGATCGATTGATTCTGCCTTGGCATCTTGGGTCTTTGCTGCAATTTTTTCCCAGCGAATTTTTCACTTTGAATTTAGACTGCTGAATTTGAGGGCTTGAAAATATTTGTACTGATTTTTTTATTTTTTTTATTTTTATTTATTTATTATTATTTTTTATTTTAAGTTTAGTTTAGTTTAGTTTAGTTGATTTTATTTTATTTTATTTTATTTTAGTTTAGTTTAGTTTAGTTTTTACTTTGATGTATGTATTCTTAAATTTTCACCAGAATAAAAATAATCCAAACATGTAAAAAAAATCCAAAGCGAGAAATTCAACGGCATTTAAAACCCAAAATCCGATGAAACAAATGATCTTCCATATTCAACTTAAGTGGATTTCCTTTTGGCGAATTCAAACGCACCCTCCCAAATCTACAATCTAAAACCAAACAAAAGCCCGTTATATTCCAAAAACACCGGATCTCCTGTCGCCCGCGCCAAGTTAAAATTAGCCGCAGCATATTGCCACTTAACTACACAAGAACTACTAATCCCCGAAGGTTTGGAGCTGTACTTTTGGAGGGCCTCACGTCTCCCAGAAGCTCATAAGGAAACCGGCACTTCCTCTTCCAGTCGCCGCATATGCTCGGGATGCACGCGGGCGAAAGTTAGTGCCCAAAACGAATCTGTCAATATTTAAAAACACGGAGGGGACTGACTCACGCTGGAGGCTGCCAGGCTCCGCTCCTCTTTCTTGGACGCGCAGTACTTTGATTGGCGGCGGAGGTTTTCTGGAGAGACTTGTGTCGCGTATCAAAGTATTTTTGGTTGTACTTTTTAATGCAGTGATAAAAGTGTTAAACAGCTCTGACAGGTTTTTGGTGCTGTGTAAGTTTATTAGGTTTCTATGGAGACGCAGTAGATAATGGTGTAAAAGTAGTAGAGTACTGTGCTTAAGTGTACGTTTTAGGTATCGGTATTTTTACTTTAAGGTCCATTGTGTAACTTTTCTGGTGGAGGGTCCGTCAAATACTTTTATTTTATCTGGAATGTTTCACAGTACTACTACTACTACTACTACTGCTACTGTAACTGAATCAGGACTAAACCAGGACTAAAACAGGACTAAAACATGACTATATCAGGACTAAACCAGGACTAAAACAGGACTAAAACATGACTATATCAGGACTAAACCAGGACTAAAACAGGACTAAAATATGACTATATCAGGACTAAACCAGGACTAAAATAGGACTACAGCAGGACTGAATCAGGACTAAACCTGGACTAAACCAGGACTAAAACATGACTATATCAGGACTAAACCAGGACTAAAACAGGACTAAAACATTACCATATCAGGACTAAACCAGGACTAAACCAGGACTAAAACAGGACTAAAATATGACTATATCAGGACTAAACCAGGACTAAAATAGGACTACAGCAGGACTGAATCAGGACTAAACCAGGACTAAACCAGGACTAAAACATGACTATATCAGGACTAAACCAGGACTATATCAGGACTAAACCAGGACTAAAATAGGACTACAGCAGGACTGAATCAGAACTAAACCAGGATTAAAACAGGACTAAAACATGACTATATCAGGACTAAACCAGGACTAAAACAGGACTATATCAGGACTGAAACAGGATTATATCAGGACTAAACCAGGACTAAAACAGGACTAAAATATGACTATATCAGGACTAAACCAGGACTAAAATAGGACTACAGCAGGACTGAATCAGGACTAAACCTGGACTAAACCAGGACTAAAACATGACTATATCAGGACTAAACCAGGACTAAAACAGGACTAAAACATGACTATATCAGGACTAAAACAGTACTAAACCAGGACTAAAACATTACTATATCAGGACTAAACCAGGACTAAACCAGGACTAAAACAGGACTATATCAGGACTGAAACAGGATTATATCAGGACTAAACCATGACTAAAACAGGACTAAAATATGACTATATCAGGACTAAACCAGGACTAAAATAGGACTACAGCAGGACTGAATCAGGACTAAACCTGGACTAAACCAGGACTAAAACATGACTATATCAGGACTAAACCAGGACTAAACCAGGACTAAAACAGGACTAAAACATGACTATATCAGGACTAAACCAGGACTAAAACAGGACTATATCAGGACTAAACCAGGACTAAAATAGGACTACAGCAGGACTGAATCAGAACTAAACCAGGATTAAAACAGGACTAAAACATGACTAGATCAGGACTAAACCAGGACTAAACCAGGACTAAAACATGACTATATCAGGACTAAACCAGGACTAAAACATGACTATATCAGGACTAAAACATGACTATATCAGGACTAAACCAGGACTAAAACAGGACTACAACAGGACTGAACCAGGACTAAACCAGGATTAAAACAGGACTAAAACAGGACTGTATCAAGACTAAACCAGGACTAAAACAGGACTAGAAATGGATAGTTTTAATACCATACTGTGGAACATTCTAGGCAATAGCCATAACATCACAGTGGAGACCAGCAGGTGTTGGACCCTCCACTAGAAAAGGACATTCTGCACCTTTAATATCTGTTACAGTGACCTTTGACCCTGAACATAGAGGCAAAATATACTCCATAATAACATGGCTTAAAGCTCAACAGACCTTAAACATAACCAAAATTCCTGAAATAATTATAACACAAATTGCAAAAAAAAAAAAAAAGATAAAGATAGAAAAAAGTGTGTGATGTCTGATTTACCCCATGTAAACGTCTAAGCTCAAAAGCCCCATTAGTGAAGCTTTAAAACACACCTCCCAAACTCGAGAACCGTCCGTTTTAATCACTCACACTTTAATGAACGAGTACAGACAGAATTATTAAAACACAAATAAACAACTTCTCTGAGCCGCTGCCAAACGTAAAAGTGCCCGTCTCGTACCAGGATCATTATAAAGCCATTGATGTTTCAGTTGTAATTATTCCCGGGCCTTAATCTGCTAATTAAAGATGCAGATTTGGCGCTAACGACACTAGCGTAGCACGGTGATTAGCCGCGAGTACAAATCAGGTGAGACAAAGGGCTTGATGGAGCGGCCTCGTCTCGCGCTGTACGGTGATTGTGATCGGGATAATTGTCGATTGTTTTGGCGGTTGTGGTTGTTTCTGTTGGTTCTGTTCGGCGAGAGCTTGACTGAAGTTTGTGTCAAAGTCATTTTAGAACTGAACACTAGCATTAAAAGTTTAGATCCCCCACATTTGACTTTTTTCTGTATTTCGACGGTTATTTACATTGTAGATTCTCAAAACTATGAATGAACTCATATGTAATGTTGTAAAATATAGTAACTGCATTTATAACGCACTTTAACGCAATAAAAACAATAAAACAACATATAAATAAAAACAGAATCTAATAAAAACGATATAATAAAATGTCAACAACTCAAACTGTGTCAAAGTGAACACGTGCGTTTTAAGAAGAGATTTAAAAACAGGAACAGAAGAGGCTTAATCCTCCTGTCAATCACACCCATTGGACTTTGAGGAAACGGGACATAGCTCAGTACGATACGTCTGAAAAGCTTGTCATGGCTATCCAGGTAGAGAGACTGGTGCTTCGATCATGGTTATATGCGACATTCGGAGGACTTTATGGCGTTCAAAAGATATAATATTTTGTTTAATTTATGTTATTACAATTACGCTGTTAATCACTAAGGGAACGGTCTTGGCAACTTAAGGCCGCCACACACTACAAGAGAATTTGCCCGACTTTGATTGCGATTTACTTCTCCCCGAGTTCAGGGAGGTACGACCCGACTTTTGTCTTCGTGTGCGGTTCTGAAGCCATTGCGTTCCTCGTGTGTGTGTGTGTGTGTGGCGTCAGTGTCAGATCAGAACTACCAAACATCAGCAACACTACGATAACAGCCGATAAAACAGAGCGACAGGAGCAGAGGAGACGGACACAGAGGCGCAAGATACAAACTCAGGAAATAGATTAACGATAGTGACTCTACTTCCTGTGTACTTTATTGCCAATCTTTTATGCTTTTAAAATCATGTATCTGAAGTTTTGCACCACATTTCACAAATAATAACACAGTTTGGACCTGTATCTAAACTCGAAGTGCAGAGCTCTGATCTTTGAACACTTCAGAGTCTCAGAGCGACTCGTTTTACTGTAGACGGGAAACAGCGACACGATCGCGCTCTCGACTTTGTGTCCTGTGGTCCGCAGACATGTCCCGCTGAAGTCTTTGCGATCGGAGATTTTAAGTCTCATCAGATTCTCCTCGTGTCTGTGGTGTGCGCTTTTTGTCGCACGTTTAAAAATCGTTTAAGACCGAAAAATCCTGTCATGTGTTGGCGTTAAGACTGACTTTTCATCATTCTGAAATATATATATACACAGGTAAATTCACCAATACCAATATTTGAAGACGATTATTCATAGCAGCTAACACCGATATCAACTTTGTGCAACCAAAGTTCTAATAGAAAAAATTTAGACAAAAGTGTACGTTTTTATGTTTTTTATGAATTAAGGCAGAGCTTTGCCGCCCTGGAGCCCAAACCGCCCACACGCCCCTCCTCAGCATCACTAAAGTATTGTTTTATTTACAGCTAGCATTAGCATTAGCATTTATTTACAGCTAGCATTAGCATGAGCCTGATAAGCATATTCTCCATACTCCCGCGCCGCGCTGCTTTACTGCCTCATAACTCTGTTCTCACTCCGCGCTCAATTTACACGAGATTTCTGCTGCAAAATCACTTTTACCTCCAACCTGCAACGCTGACTTACGACCGCAACAATGAGCGAGTAAATCAGACGCAAACGGTTCGGAAAAACGTGGCCCGGAGATTTATGGAACTAAAAAGTGTGTCTGTTGTCCTCGTGTTTCTGGGGTGAGCCGGGCTCCTCGCAGTCAGGAGGTTGTGGGTTAGACTCCTGATCTCTGAGTGGAGTTTGTTATACCGTCTCCTGGTCTAGTCCTGGTCTAGTCCTGGTTTAGTCCTGGTTTAGTCCTAGTTTAATCCTGGTCTAGTCCTGGTTTAGTCCTGGTCTAATCCTGGTTTAGTCCTGGTCTAATCCTGGGCACGATTTCGATATTGATATTGAATATCGGCACAGATCCATGAAAATTTACTGTATCAGGTATCGGCTCCAAAATATCGGTTCAGCCGATATCCTAAAGTGAACGTAAGAAAACGATTTAGTGGTGGTAGTTGACCAAGAAAGTCTCGTAATGTTTTAATTTTTATTACAAAGTTCCTCTTTCTCCTTCCTCTCTCCCTCTTATTCTTCTCTCTCTCTCTTATACTTTTCTCCTTTCTCTCTCTTTCTCCCACCTCTCCCCACCCCCTCCTCCCTCCTCATTCTCTCCTCTCTTTCCTCTCTCTCTTCTCACCTCTCAATCTTTCATTTCCTCTCTCTCTCCCTCTTATTCTTCTTTCTCCTCTCTCTCCTTCCTCTCTCTCTCTTACTCTTCTCTCTCCTCTCTCTCCTTCCTCTCTCTCTGCCTCTTATTCTTCTCTCCTCTCTCTCTCCCTCATATTCTTCTCTCCTTTCTCTCTCTTCCACCTCTCACCACATCTTCTCCCTCATCACTCTCTCTCCTCTAGTTCCTCTCTCTCTCCCTCTTGTTCTTCTCTCTCCTTTTCTTCCTCTGTCTCTCCCTCATCACTCTCTCTCCTCTCCTTCTCTTGCTTCCTCTTAGTCTTTGCTCCTCTCTCTTTCTTCCGCCTCTCCCCACCCCTCCTCCCTCCTCCTTCTCTCCTTCCTCTCTCTCCTCCCATCTCAATCTTTCATCTCCTCTCTCTTCCTCCTCTCCTCTCCCTCTTTACTTCAGTCGAGATCGACATTTCCAGGCCTGAAATCATCCAGATGATTCTAGTGAAGGTGTGTGGAGTTTAACAACACCCCGGAGCACTTCCTGTATCACCACATGACATCACAAGGTGGAACAGAGTGTTTTCAGTTTGAGAGAAGAAGCGTTTGGGTGTGAAACATGAAAAAAACGAGAAAACAACAAACGTCAGAAAACAGCGTGAAAGTGTCTCCTGTTTGAAGTTGGGTGTTTTCTGTATAAACTGATTGTGTTTCTGCGTTTCTGGATCTGGGGTGTGTTTTTGCGTTTCTGGATCCGGGGTGTGTTTTTGCGTTTCAGGATCCGGGGTGTGTTTTTGCGTTTCAGGATCAGGAGTGTGTTTTTGCGTTTCAGGATCCGGGGTGTGTTTTTTGCGTTTCAGGATCAGGAGTGTGTTTTTGCGTTTCTGGATCCGGGGTGTGTTTTTGCGTTTCAGGATCCGGAGTGTGTTTTTGCGTTTCAGGATCAGGAGTGTGTTTTTGCGTTTCAGGATCCGGGGTGTGTTTTTGCGTTTCAGGATCAGGAGTGTGTTTTTGCGTTTCAGGATCAGGAGTGTGTTTTTGCGTTTCTGGATCCGGGGTGTGTTTTTGCGTTTCAGGATCCGGGGTGTGTTTTTGCGTTTCAGGATCCGGGGTGTGTTTCTGCGTTTCAGGATCTGGAGTTTGGTCAGGCCGATCCAAACACGCTGTTAGAACTCATGAATATTAATGAGCTGCTCAGAGTGTCTTGTGGAGATTGTTTGGAGCTGAAATGCCAGCTGTCACGTTTTATGGATTGGCTCTTCACTTCCAGACAAACGCGACAGTCTGCGGCCGCTTCGAGCACAAGAGCTTTGGACGCGCTGGACTTCTGTGTCTTTACACCGTCCCCGTGTCTGTGTTTGACTTTAAATATATTCTTTAAATGTCCCATATTACGCAAAAATGACTCTCGAAAGTGTTAAAATGTTGCTACCTCCTCGAAAACAGACCTGAAGTGTGTTTTGTGTTTTGTTTCATTCACACATGGCAATTCCAGGACTGAAATGATCCAAATGGTTTAAGTGAAGGTGTGTGGAGTTTAAAAACACAGTGGAGCGCCTTCTGTATTACCACATGTGCGTTTTTAGTTTGAGAGAAGAACTCAGCCGAAATAAAAAGAGTGAGACAGAGAGAGAGAGACAGGGTGAGAGAGACAGAAAGAGAGAGTGACAGAGAGAGTGAGACACAGACAGAGACACACAGAGAGAAAGAGAGAGAGACAGACAGACGAGAGAAAGACAGGGTGAGAGAGTGAGACACAGAGAGAGACAGACAGAAAGAGAGAGACAGAGACAGACAGTGAGACACAGAGAGAGAGCCAGAGAGAGTGAGACACAGAGAGAGAGACAGACAGAGAGACAGAGAGAGGAGAGACAGAGAGAGAGAAAGTGAGAGACAGAGAGAGAGAGAAACAGACAGAGAAAGAGGAGAGAGAGGGGAGAGAGAAAGTGAGAGACAGAGAGACAGAGCGAGAGAGAGAGAGGAGAGACAGACATAGAAAGAGAAAGTGAGAGACAGAGAGACAGACAGAGAGAGACACAGAGAGAGACACAGAGAGAGAGACGGACAGAAAGGAGAAAGGAAAGAGAGAGTTCATTAGCAGAGGTTTGCATCCTCCAGGTCTGAACCCGTCACATGTGATCAGCTCCGCTCGTTAGCGTTAGCGTTAGCGCAGACAGGCTAACCTTCTCCAACCTGCCCCGCGCTCGCTACGCTACACGAGCTAATGAAGAAGTGTGTCAGGACTGTCCTCTGCGGAGTGGACAGAGAGACAAAGAGACGAGGGAGGGAGAGAGAGACAGAGGGAGAGAGAGGGAGAGAGAGACAAAGAGACGAGGGAGGGAGAGAGAGAGAGAGGGAAAGAGAGGGAGAGAGAGACTAAGTGAGACATAAAGACAGAAAGAAATAGAGAAAGAGAGAGAGAAAAGGGGGCCAAAGAAGAGAGGGTAGAGAGAGGGGGGAAAGGGAAAGAGAGATAAGCATAGAGAGAGAGGGGGCGAATGAGAGAGGGGAGAGACTGAGTGAGACATAGAGACAGAGAGAGAGGGAGCAGGAGGGAGAGAGAGGGAGAGGAAAGACTAAGTGAGACATAAAGAGAGAGAGAAATGGAGAAAGAGAGAGAAATGGAGAGAGAGAAAGAGAGAGAAATGGAGAAAGAGAAAGAGAGAAAGGGAGAAAGAGAGAGAAAGACAAAGAGAGTGACAGAGAGAGAAAGTTGTGTTTGGTCTTATTTCAAAGTCCACTGTGTCAAAATGCACGGCCCCTGTCGATTCTTCTAGACTTGTTTAGAGAAGAGTTTATGTTCAGCCTGATCCTTAAACACTGAGCGTTACGCAAAATCAGCTCTGATACTGATTCTGATTCTACAGTTTTGAGCATCTGTAGATCTACGATATTTCCCGATACCAACGGAGAGACGGAAAACAACTTTTATTTCCTTAAAAGGTCCTATATTATGCAAAATCTGTGAACTTTAAGTCATGTTCGAATGTTCCTCCTCAAAAAACAGACCTGGAGTTGTGTTTGTTTCATTCATATGTTTGAATGACACTTTATTATTAGTCTACATCTCCAAAACTCAAAACGCTCTGTTCCACCTTGTGATGTCATGAAGAGGGAGTTTTCACGTTAAAAGGCAAGATAACTTTTCCCTTTAGTTCAGTAGAGATCGGCAATTCCAGGGCTGAAATGATCCAAATGATTCTAGTGAAGGTGTGTGGAGTTTAAAAGCACAATGGAGCACTTCCTGTATCACCACATGACATCACAAGGTGGAACAGGGTGTTTTCTGTTTGAGACAAGAACTCCTAAAGCCTAAATGTGCAGGTTTGTGTGTTAAACATGTGAAACAAAACACAACTCCAGGTCTGTTTGTGATGAGGAAACGACATTACGACCAGTAAATATCTTAATATATTCATTCATTTATATGCCAGGATATCGACTGAACCGATATTTGGAAGGTGATATCTGATCCAGTAAGTTTCCCAGTATCGTATCGGTGAATTCCCGAGTAGCAGCACTTTAGAAAAAACTTGGGATGTAAACGTAAAAGTATCAAAATCTCACGGGATGATTTTGTTACGATATCCATCTCACGATACGGTATTTACTGTAATATTTTCTGGAGACCAACAAAATCGAAAACATGGCACTTTTTCCTTTGGCGCGACTGTTATAATACAAATAATTAAAAACACAATTAAACGCAGACCGTGGCTCTGCAGACGCTTAAAACACGCTCATAATAACAGAAAACACATTTGTGTTTCCTCTTCGACGCCTTAAACTCAATAAAATATTTACGAGAGTGCAGAACGATACTCGGACTTTGTTTCCTCCGCAGAATTATCCACGTGCTCCGAGAAATCACAGTTTTAATCCACACCCTGAGGTAGAAAGTGACTAAGTACAAAAGTAAAAGTGCCTAAATTATACATACTGAAGAAAAATGCACGCACACGCTCGTACAATCACTGAAGTCACATATTTGAAGTTATTCATTTGTTATTTTACTTGTTTTACTTAAAACTCACATAAGCACTGAAATCACCTGTTGGTTATGTTACTTGTTTCACGGCAAAAGGAGAAATTTAATTTGTCAACTGGACAGAGTTTATTTGGTCGAATACGTTTCGCAGCTCATCCAAGCTGCTTCCTCAGTTCTGGTCAGATGCTGGTGGACACTGCTTTATATCTGCCTGAAGGGAGGAGCTTAATTACAATGAAAATTACTCTGAGACACACATATTTATTTACAGTTTCTGTTAGTTAGGTGGGTCTATTCAATATGGAGTGGGAGTGGGGGAGTAGTTAGCAGAACCATTCAGGGCCATGATGGTGTTTTCACACCTCTGGACCTGACCTGGCTGTCCTGTTGTTTTCTCTGTTTTGATTTAGGTTTGAGGCTAGAGTTATAAATGGGAGACAAATGATGTCTGAGACCTCCATTTCTGTTCAAGGAAGGATTCTCTTTCTTGACAAAAATAGCTTCTTTAACTCCCCTCTCAAACCAGTTCTTTTCTCTGGCCAAGATCTGGACCTCACTGTCCTCAAAGGAGTGGCCTGTGGCTTTTAGGTGAAGATGTACGGCAGACTGAGGTCCTTTTAGGTGGAGATGTACGGCAGACTGAGGTCCTTTTAGGTGGAGACGTACGGCAGACTGAGGTCCTTTTAGGTGGAGACGTACGGCAGACTGAGGTCCTTTTAGGTGGAGATGTACGGCAGACTGAGGTCCTTTTAGGTGGAGACGTACGGCAGACTGAGGTCCTTTTAGGTGGAGTCATATAGAGCTACTTTAATTTTCAGACTAATAAACGTGTTAGAGGAGCGATGCTTTGTGGAATCTGTTTTTTTCTGTCAAGGTCGGCTGGACGTGATTTGGAGAAGTCGTTGAGCGCAGCGAAGTGAAGGGAGGCTGGAACGTGTGACAAGATGTGGAGGAGCGGGGAGGAGTTCGGGCGGAACCTGATTAACAAATTATCGCATATTCTTAATTGTGTTTTTTATTTTTGGGTCGAGGGTAAGGCCTGGCGTAAGTCTTCCATACTGTAAATCTACCAGGGACAGTATCTGGCCCAGAGCTCTGGATTAGACTTTTGTTAGGGGAACAAACTTTTGGTTAATTTGAACTTTCTGGATCTTGGTCGTCTTTCAGTCGAACGCGCACTCCAACAATACGACTCTGTGCGTTTTCTTTAGAGACTGGGCTGGCGACTGAAACTTGATTCTAAGTAGGAACCGACAGAAAAGGTCCGGTAAGTACTGGCACCGAAAAACGTTCGTCCAGTGCCAACTTTGAGTTCCTTGGGTTTAAATACTTAAATGTACACCACAGTGATTTAAACAGCAGCGCAGGTGTTCGCGTCACGACTGCGTTCTGAACAAATGAAAAGCACAAAAACAAAAACAGCAGTCCGACGTGTCCAAACAAAGTGCAGCGAGTCATCTTACAGCTAAAAAAACAGCGTAAAAAGACATTCTCCAAAATCCTCCTCCATCCAGGTATAAAAGAGTCAACGCTTTCAGTAGAGGTATTCTTTTGCTCTTGTGCTGTTATAAAATTGAAAAGCCTTAGTTTACTTCTTCCCATTATGCCGTATAGGACTGGTATCGGTATCGGCATGCACACAAAGGACAAGTATCAGTATTAGTCACATCGGATCCCATCGGAACAACAGTAATTGAGCTTTGACGATACGATATCGCGATATTTCGGTTATTGTTACATCCCTAGAACAAAAACGGACCATCGTGGGTACGAGGAGGGGACTAGCTTATGGTCCTATATCTCTACTACTACTACTACTACTACTACTACTACTACTACTACTACTACTACTACTACTACAACTACACACACACACACACACACACACGCTATGATTCTGGACAACACTGGGAGGACAAATGAGACAGGTTTTTCAGTTGATCACGTTAAGAAAAGATGGTGTTTCATATGAGAATACTACTATTACTGCTACTGCTACTTCTACTACTACTACTACTACTATTACTACTACTGTATATAACTGCTATTTACTATCATTACTACCATTTCTATCACAAGATACATAGACAAACGCAAACTACTCTGGACTATCACGGGAAATACAAATCAGACATGTTTTTCATTTGATCACGTGTATATGAAAATGTATATGAAAATACTACTACATATCACTGCATCTATGTACTTTCACTACTACTACTGTTACTACTGTTACTACCACTGCTACTTCATATCAAATTATTCTAGACTATCACAGGAAATACAAATAAAGGTTTTTCATTTTAAGAAAAGATGCTTTTTCATATGAGAATCGGTATCGGATCCCCAAGGAATTGCATTGGAACAACAGTAATTGTGATGATACGATATCGCGATATTTCGGTTATTGTTACATCCCTAGAAAAAAAACAGAGCATTGTGGGTACGAGGAGGGGCCTGGCTTATGGTCCTATACCTCACACAGAGCCAGAATCCCAGGCGTTTGGACACGCCGAGAGCCTGAGCCAGAATGGAGCGGTCCCGGGCGTTTGGACACAGCTGACGGGTTAACACCATAAGACCAAGGACTGAACGTGCATCTGTGCTTTTCCCAGACAGACGGAGCCCAACGCCACCAAACTACAGGCTTTGTTTGCACCGAGACGCCGGATCTGTGCCACGTCCACCGTCCACACAAAGAGACCAGTGTGAGGAGACACGGAGACACGCACACGCGACGAATCTGGACAGAACGAGGAGGACAAATGAGACAAGTTTTTTATTGGATCATGTTAAGAAAAGATGGTGTTTCATATGAGAATACTACTACTACTATATCTATACTATATCTATACTACTAATACTACATCACGACTATCACATGATACACACACACTAGTATTCTGGAGTATCAAGGGGAGTACAAATAAGACATGTTTTTCATTTGTTAAGAAAAGATGGACTTTCATATGAGAATAAATTACTACTACTATCTACGATCCCACTGTGTATTATCACTACTACTACTACTACTACTACTACTACTACTATCCACTAAAAGTACAAATTTTACTTTACTTAAGTACATTTTTAAAGCAGATACTATGAGAGCAGGTATTTGTACTCTCTACTCTATCTGTACTGTCTACTCCACTACGTTTCTGAACAAGACTGAAAAGTAAAAGTATTTTAGTTTAAAACCTGTTGAAAACGCTGAGGATTTATTTTTATTTTTAACATGTTTCAGTTTGAGCAAATAAAAATATGCAAATAAGAAAAAAAAAAACGATTCAGTACAAAATTCAGCTCAAATCTGAATCAAAATCACCACATTTGAAGACTTATGAGAGCCAGAAATCAGTGCAAAATACTTTTACTTTTTACACTTTAAGTACATTTTTAAACGGGTACTGTAATACTTTTACTTCAGTTGATTTTTTCATGTGATACTTTTACTTTTATTTGAGTATTTATTTTGCTATAACGTGTACTTTCACTTAAGGTAAGGTAAAACGTTCCTGGCGGAGGGTCCGTTAACCGCTTTTTTCCATGGAGATGTTTTTGCTTTGTCTGGAATGTTTCACAGTATGGCTTTAAATCTTTCTATCTCCTTGGAGACCAAACCAGGACCAAGTTACAGGTCAGCTCTGTGTAGAGGCGACCCCACACCTCACATCACAGTCAGAATTCCTAGTTTCATGTTTTTCTAGGTGTTTTTGAGCTCTAAAACCACCTGTGATTGAATAAATGTAAAGTAGAGCTGTTTAATGTCACACTGTGGAACATTCCAGGCAGAGCAATGACGTATCCATAGAAACAAGAAGGTGAAAACAGGAAACAGGTGCGCAGAGTACTTAATCCACCTCCGCTCTCGTCATTTAAACACATTTCGTTTCGGGGCTGTATAAGGAAAGCCTGGCGTTCGGCAGTGTCTAATGAATGTAGTGATCTGTGCAGTAATTAGCCCGTGCCCTCATCAGTCAGGCTAATGGGAGAGGAGACGTCCAATCACGGAGCGGCTCACCCTGACGGCGGGTTAATACGCCTCCATCTACGACGCCGTTCCCAGCGCCTGCATCTGTTTTCATCTGACACGACGATCTCACGGGCGAACGATGGAGCGGACGGAACGCAGCTGTCAAAACGTGATCGATTAAGGATTGTATGAGTTAAGTGAGTAAGAACGGTGACGGGACAGTGTTTTTGGAAGGTATGGAGAGGTTCAAATATTCAGAAAAAGCTGCGGGGTTCTCCAAAATGATAAAAACGATAAAACGATACTGTAAAACTGATACTCGAAAACGATATAATGACAAAAATTGACTTAAAGGGCCCGTACGACACTGTTTTCTGATGTTCTAATGTTTCCTCATCACAAACACACCTGGAGTTGTGTTTTTTTGTTTCATTCACACACATTTAACACACAAACCCTGCGTATTTAGGCTTAGAGTTCTTCCCTCGAAAAGAAAAAACCCTGTTCCACCTTGTGATGTCATGCAGTAATACAGGAAGCGCTCCACTGTGTTTGTAAACTCCACACACCTTCACTAGACGCTAATAATTTGGATGATTTTAACCCTGGAATTGACAATCTCTACTCTCTATAATCTCTAAAGGTAGCTGCTAAGTTGGAATCTACCATTTTATGACATCACAAGGTGGAACAACCATTCTGAGCTTTGGAGAGTTAGACAGACTAATAATAAAGGATTACTCAAACTTAACACAACTCCAGGTCTGTTTTTGAGGAGGAAACAACATTAGAACACGACTTAAAGCTCTCACGGGTCGATTTTGTGTGATACAGGACCTTTAAAGGTGGATGGAGATGTCAGACTCTTTGCTGGTCATGTTCCGCAGTATGGCATTAAGCTTCTCTACCTCATTAGAAACAAAAAACACTCATTTTCAGACGTATTTTCATATTATGGAAGTTGACAAAAAGTGAAATGTTTGTATCACTGCCATAAATAAACATTTGTTGCCATAGATTCTTGTGGTATAAATATTCATTAAATAAATAAATCATAAAATATAATAATAAAAATAAATAAATCTCCCAAAATATCAATATTTAAAGGCGCTATACCCGATTTTTTTCCCCAAAAAAATGTGTCTCTCCCCAGTACCGATACGATCTTGAGCTCTTGAGGTCAAAATAAATCTGCTGTGTGCCGTCCACGTCTAATTACAAAACATTTTTATTGTCCCAGAATCAGGAAGGGCACCGTTAGCATGGTGGTTGCTGTTAGCCTTACCGTGATGTTGGCAAAACCCTTAGCGCTTGTAAACTCAAAACAGTGAACAATTTGGGTATTCAGAATGTATATGTTTTAAAATGAAGCTGTGAATCAGGAAGTGCATTGTTAGCATGCTAGTTGTTGAACTCTTAGTGTTTATAAACTCATAGCGGTGAATAATTTAAGTGTTGGGAATGTAAAAAGAAGTATTTTTGTTTTTCGTGTTTTAAAGACGGTAAAAATCAGGCACAGCACCTTTAAACTGGGTGTTGGGGAGAGGGTTTGTAGTAGTGATCAGGAAGTGCACTGTTAGCATGCTAGTTGTCGATGATGGCAAAACTCTTAGTGTTTATAAACTCATAGCAGTGAATAATTTAAGTGTTGGGAACATATAAGGTATAGGTTTTAAATGAAGTCGTTTTGTTTTTCGTGTTTTAAAGACGGTAAAAATCAGGCACAGCACCTTTAAAAGAGCGAGAGTTTGTGCAAATAAACGAATGAGGACACGTTCTTCGTTTGGCGAGAGAAGGTCTGACTATAAAAGTTGGACACTCACATCTGGAAACAGTTCAACGGGGCTTTTAAGAACAACACTGGAGCCAAATACTGTGGTGTCCTCAGCCTTTTACTTCAATTACAGATTTGTGTCGTTTATTCATGAGAAACTGACAAAAAAAACACCAAACTTTGAGCATAACGCACTTTTACTCACCGGATTTTAACACGGCGTGAGAACTGTGTTGTCCTCTGACTGTCTTTTATTGATTTTATTTGCTATTTTTAGTATTTTTTTTATGTTTTTTGACTTATTTATTGATTTTATGCTTTATTTGACTCAGTGTGTTAATTTATATTGTGCGTACTAAAGTTGGATTGGATTGGATAAGGGGAAATCAGGTCATACAACCTCCACTTTAAAGTGGAGTTTAAATATTACGCAGCTTTAAACCATGTTATAATGTTGTTACCTCTTCAAAAACTGACCTGAAGTTGTGTTTTGTTTCATTCACACATGTTTGAGTAACTCTTTATTATTATTATTATTATTATTATTATTATTATTATTATTATTATTATACCTTGTGATGTCATGAAGTGAGGCCATGGTTCTTGACTGAAAATGGTGTCTTGTCCTCTCCGGGTGGTGGAGAGGTCCTGCCTCAGGAGGAGTTCAAGTATCTCGGGGTCTTGTTCACAGTGAGGGGAGGATGGAGCGTGAGATTGACAGGTGGATCGGTGCAGCGTCGGCAGTGATGCGGTCGCTGTATCGGACCGTTGTGGTGAAGAGGGAGCTGAGCCGAAAGGCAAAGCTCTGGATTTACCGTCAGTCTACGTTCCTCCCCTCACCTATGGTCATGAGCTTTGGGTAATGACCGAAAGGACAAGATCGCGGATACAAGCGGCCGAAATGAGTTTCCTTTGCAGAGTGGCTGGGTGCTCCCTTAGAGATAGGGTGAGGAGCTCGAAGTAGAGCCGCTGCTCCTCCACGTTGAGAGGAGCAGTTGAGGTGGCTCGGACAGCTGTTCCGGATGCCTCCTGGACATCTCTCTCAGGAGGTGTTCCGGGCCTGGGGAAGAACCCAGGACACGCTGGAGGGACTATGTCTCTCGGCTGGCCTGGGAACGCCTTGGGGTCCCCCCAGCGGAGCTGGAGGAAGTGTCCGGGGTGAAGGAAGTCTGGGAGTCCCTGTTTAGACTGTTGCCCCCGCGACCCGGCCCCGGATAAGCTGAAGAAAATGGATGGCTGGATGGTCATGAAGCGGTAGTTTTCAAGTTAACAGCTCCTTTTATCTTTAGTTTACTAGAGACTGGCAATTCCAGGGCTGAAATAAATCTAGTGAAGGTGTGTGGAGTTTAAAAACTCAGCAGAGCACTTCCTGTATTGCCACGTGACATCATAAGGTGGAACAGAGTGTTTTCAGTTTGAAAAAAGAACAGGGTTTGTGCATTAAACATGTGTGAATGAAACAAAACACAACTCCAAATCTGTCTGTGATGAGGAAACGACATTAGAACATCAGAAAATGCTCCAAAAACAGTGTCATATGGGCCTTTTAACTCCTACTTTATTTCTCATTCTCGTTTCTTTTCCTCCATTATCTGTCTCTCTCTCGTTTCTTTTCCTCAATTATCTCTCTGTTCCTAAACTTCTTCACGTTTCCTGGGCAGTCACAGCAGGGCGTCCCTCTGGAGAGTACGATCTAATATCAGCCTCTCCACATCTCACAGGAGCAGTCTTGTGTTTGACAGAACCTCTGAGCTCACCTCCTCCTCCACGTGAGCGAGGGGCCCGTCCACGCCAACGCACCACCCCCCTCCCCGAGCTTTAACACGGACTCATTAGCATCATGATTAGCATTAGCGTGTTTGGTGACAGCGCCGGACGGGTTAACGAGGCGGAGACTGGCCCCTCACAGCCGAGAGGAGAAAAAGAGAATTCACTGAGCGCTAAAGACAGTAAGAGGTGATATGTGAAGTGCTCTTTCAGGTTTTAAAGTTCAGTCATCTTCACCAGGAGTAGTAGTAGTAGTAGTAGTGGTAGTAGTAGTAGTAGTTTTTATAACTGTGGTGTTTAAATTGCATTCATTGTGTTGCAACTCTTGCAAACATATATTTAAAGTTTATTTTATGTTTTTTATATTAACTTGAGTTAAAATGTCCATCAGCAGAGACGAGGGAGCTTTAGCCTTTACTCACACCTTGTCTCATGAGGTTCCAGTGACCACCACACGGGGGCAGCGTGGTCAGTCTGACGGAGCTGCCTCATCAAACTGGTCAGTTTAATATTTTTTTAATATGTGATAAACATGAGCTAATTGTCCTCAGATACAAGACAGACAAATATAACTGTTCACAATTATTCTTAATTTCACAAACATGATGGTCGTGTTTTTTATGTTTTAATTTGAGGATTTAGTTCTGAAGACGATTATCACAAAACAGAAGATAATCTCTCATTTGGGTTGCCAGTTCCAACGCTGAAATCCAGTGTGTTTAAACCTAAAATGTCTCTCTGATCTGAACGGTCTCTCCCTAAACCCCAACCCAATCCTGAGTCAGTGCTAGTGCAGCCTCTGCAGCTCAGGGAGGGAATTCTGGAGGTTCTGAGCTTCACATGAGGCACAGGCCACATACAGTTCCTTTTTCCTTCTGAACACTTTAAATCTTTTAATAACACCAGGTAGAACTCTATACCTCAGTAAATACATGTGTAATTCAGCCGAAGAGTTGGCCTCATACACATATATACATGCATATACATATACACATATACAGTCCACACACGCATACACACACACGCACGCACACACACACACACACACACACACACACACACACACACACACACACACACACACACACACACACACACACACACACACACACACACACACACATATACGTTGACATAGACATGAATAAACCAGTATCGCCTACAGGAGGCAGCACAGGGTCATTCAGTTTAACTGATGCTAAAACCCTTTAAACGTCAATAACAAACACACACAATCATTATGTAAACACAATTATATAAACAACGCACACATTATATGTGAACGACACAGTGGGAGGAACAGCAGAGGCAGGGCTCTGGTCCTGACACTTTAAAACACAGATTTAAAGAGGGGCTGTTTTACTCCTATGGTGTTTTAACTGCAAACATAACAGATTTATTATGTTATTTGCGCTTGGATTTTATTATATTATATTTTATTATATTTTATTATATTACACTGTGACGCGTGAGCTGCTGTGTCCAAATATTTTCTCTTGTGGATCAATAAAGTTTGTCTAAAACTCAAATTCCAGCCAAGAAGGAGGTATAGGCAATTTAATCAGCGTCTTAAGCCTAAATGTTCCACAGTATGGCATTCAACCTATCGGGCATTTATTCATTTGTGGCTGTTTTATTATAATACCCTGAAAAACAAGCCCCATTACAGTCTCCCCTCTCCACAGATCTGACATGTCACTTACAGCTTTATGGAGATAAGCTTCACCAGAAAAGTTACACAGTTCACCTTTAATCGCCATGGAACTGGTTTGAAAAAAAAAAAAAAGACATACAGATTTGTGAAAAGTGTTTGAACATTTTGTAATTCTTCAATAATATTTAACACGAACGGGCAGGTGAAGTAAATATGTTAAAATGCAGATTTCTGTTGTGATAACGTGAGTTTATGGGTCCAGGCACAAAGGTCAGAGGTCAGATTCAACATTATCGGTTATCCTGGTTATCAATTCAACATTCGTTAATCAGGAAGTGCACATTAACATGCTAGTTGTTGCTAGCTTTACAGTCATTAAAGCAATTAGTACAGTTAGCTCTGAATGCTTAAGGTAAATCAGGAATAACCTTATATCACTGCAAACTGTTTAAAATAAAGTAGTTCTGTTTTTAAGACGTTAAAATCAGGTACAGAACCTACAACTGTACAACAACTCACCCACTGCACCAGACTATAGAGGGACAGAGGAGATAATACTCCCTACAACTGTACAACTCAATCTTAAGTAACAGATAATACTCCCTACAACTGTACAACTCAATCTTAAGTAACAGATAATACTCCCTACAACTGTACAACTCAGTCTTAAGTAACAGATAACCTTATGCCCTGTCAATCAGCAGAGTATTTACACTGTCGTTCTTGTCTCTTGTTTATAGCTGTGATTTTATAGTTTATTTTATATTTTATTACTTATTTTTCTATTTTATTTTGACTTGTACATTTACATTTATTTTTATAATTTTGTCTCATTTGACACGTGTCTCTTCCTCTTTTTGCTACACCATCTATTTTTGTTCCTCTCTGTTATTATTTTATATTGTGATGTTTGAGCTGCTGTGTCCAAATCATTTCCCTTGTGGATCAATAAAGTTTGTCTAAGTCTAAAATGATTCTAGTGAAGGTGTGTGGAGTTTAAAAACACAGTGGAGCACTTCCTGTATTACCACATGACATCACAAGGTGGAACAGAGTGTTTTTTTCTGTTTGAGAGAAAAACTTAAACCTAAATCTTCAGGTTTGTGTGTTAAACATGTGAATGAAACAAAAAAACACAACTCCAGGTGTTTGTGACGAGGAAACGACATTAGAACAGATCAGAAAATAGCGTCATATGGAACTTTTCATCACTATGGCAATGATGCTCATTTTGCAAACCCACGGATGGCCAACACCTCGTTTAATCTCCTTGTAAATCTGAAACAATGAAGACTGCAGCTCACCCGGGACCAGCTCATCCCATTAGAAAACATTACCAGACCTGCCCCTCCCCCCGCGGCGCCCGTCCGAAGCCGGGGTGAAGGGGCAGCCGCAGATCGACCCGGCGCGCGCTGACGTTTACAATAATGAAATGTAATTAAAGCCTCGTCTCCGCCACCGCGCGAGCCGCTTGATTCTAATACGCGGTGAGCCAGAGCCGGGCGCGCGAGCCGGGGTCTGGGGGCGGCGAAATGTGTCCGATCAGGGGGGCGAAAAGAGAGAAGGAGGAGGACGAGGAGGAGGACGGAGAGAGGAAGAGGACGGAGGGGTGCAGGTACCAGCGCCAGGGCCACCCAAATACAACAACAGGCGTCAGCTAATGGAGGAAACAGAGACAAGGAGCGGAGGAGGGGGTCCGAGGAGGCGTCCGGATGTGGGTATTCCAAAAGGGACGCAAGATTCAAATGGAAATCGGAATTTGAGTGGATGTAATTTCTGAAGATCCATAATCGCCTGTGTTATTCTGCGTAAAAACGTCTAAACCTGTAGTTTAGATCTGCAAACATGTGATTCTTGTATTCGTGTGTCAGTTCAGATTTTCGGAAACGTGAACTTTGAACAGAATCCTATTATTAAAACATAAATCCCAAATCTAATCCCAGTCACAGCTCGTCAGAGAAATCACCATTAGATATTTGGCCCCAATGGTTCAGGCTGTGATCCAAAAATGAAAAAAAAAAAAAACAATTTATTGGACTCTGACTCTGTAAAACAGTTTGGATGATGATGATCTGACTCCATTTGCAACTCAAGAATTCGGAAAATCTTAGTCGTGGCTTTGGTCTCCGAGTGAGATCAGGACAAACTTAAACCGTCGATGACCAAATCCGAGTCTGTATCAAGTATCAGTCGGTCTGTTTGATTTTCTGGAGTCTTGGCGTGTCAGAGTGAGCCGTCTTCTCACTGCGAATCGTTTTTGTGACCGACAGTGACACAAACGTTCCTCAGAGGAGCTCCACGGTGAACAGGACCTTCTCTCTGTGAATAACTTTCATTTTCGAACATTTACAAACGCAGAAACGCGGCAAACGGCAACTTCAGCTCACCTGTACGATTATAAAGATGAAAACGCACAGAGCCTGGAGCCTGATATTCCTCAAAAAAAAAACAAAATAAAAAAAACACACAACATAACAAAAAACTTAAAAGTTTGAAACAGGTCAAACTTTAATTGTTTTAATTTGTATTTAGATATTTTCTGCAGTGATAAAATGTCTTTAAAAAATGCGTAATAAGTTTGTGTTTGTGTTTCCTAAGTTACATCGACCTGTCGTGATCGTTACTATTGACTCATTCAAAATATTAAAAATATTAAAAATATTAAAAGCAAGAACAATATTTTTGGGGCCTCAAGATGTGATTTTTCTTTGCTGGGGATTTTGTAGTAGTAGTAGTAGTAGTAGTAGTAGTAGTAGATGTAGTAGTACCAAACTAAGTAAAAGTTTGTTGTGACAGGTCTACACACACACACACGCACGCACGCACGCACGCACGCACACACACACACACACACACACACACACACACACACACACACACACACACACACACACATAAACTGAAATTAAACCCAGAACTAAACCTGAACTAGACCAGAACTAAACCAAGTCTACATCAAGTCTAAACTAAGACGGAACCAGGACTAAACCAGGACTAAACCAGGACCGAACCAGGACCGAACCAGGACTAAACCAGGACCGAACCAGGACTAAACCAGAACCGAACCAGGACCGAACCAGGACTAAACCAGGACCGAACCAGGACTAAACCAGAACCAAACCAGGACCGAACCAGGAGTAAACCAGGACTAAACCAGGACCGAACCAGGACTAAACCAGAACCGAACCAGGACCGAACCAGGACAAAACCAGGACCGAACCAGGACTAAACCAGGACCGAACCAGGACTAAACCAGAACCGAACCAGGACCGAACCAGGAGTAAACCAGGACTAAACCAGGACCAAACCAGGACTAAACCAGGACCAAACCAGGAACAAACCAGGAGTAAACCAGGACTAAACCAGGACCAAACCAGGACTAAACACGGATCAAACACGGACCAAACCAGGACCGAACCAGGACTGAACCAGGACTAAACCAGGACCAAACCAGGACTAAACCAGGATCAAACCAGGATCAAACCAGGACTAAACACGGATCAAACCAGGACCAAACCAGGACTAAACCAGGATCAAACCAGGATCAAACCAGGACTAAACACGGATCAAACCAGGACCAAACCAGGACCAAACCAGGACTAAACCAGGATCAAACCAGGACTAAACCAGGACTAAGCCAGGACTAAACCATAAACCTCAGTCTTTCTACTGCAGCCGTCAGATTCTGTTACATTTCAGCATTTTGAGGAAGACGAGCGTTTTGTAAAAGCGCATGTGGAGGCAAAACTCACAGAAAAATATTTAGAAAGTCCATATGTGGAGGGAGCCCGAGTACTGAGGAGCAAACAGGAGCGCCAAGCAGCTGTTACCGAGGCAACAGGAGCAAAAAAAAAACCAACAAAAAAAACAAAAAACGAGAGGATGAGAGGAAAATACTGGAAGTGGATTTGAACTAAATGAGATTGGAAAGATTTGACAACACGAGATAATCCCCCGGCAGATTCTTATAACGACATTAAATCTGGAATAGGAACGAAACAGGCTTGGACTTATTTTTGTGGATTTCAAAACAAAAAAATTATAATAACAAGAAACGGGTGAGTCTGACCGCATGCTGTTGTCGTGTCACTTGGCAAGACACTTCATCTGCTTTGTTCAGTTACTTTTTCATTTAAAGGGCCAAGATTACGCCATTTTCTGATCTGTTATGATGTAGTTTCCTGGTCACAAACAGATCTGAACTTGTACAGTGAGGTGCAGGTGTTGCAGTCAGTGAGAACAGGTAGGGGGCGCTGTTGGAAAAACGATCAAAACTTTAGAGACAACGAAATCCAGTAAAAACGCTCCAGAAAAGTAAAAGTCGAGCGAGGAAAAGTAGAGTTAAAAGGCCATTTTAGAGTGCCTGGATTTCTGAAATTGCGTTCTTTGAGTTCTTCTCTTAAACAGAAACCACCTTGTGATGTCACGTGGTAATACAGGAAGTGCGCCGCTGTGTTTTTAAAATCCGCACACTTTCACTATTTTGGATCATTTGGAAAGCTTCAGCCCTGGAATCCTCAACCTCTACTGAACAAAAAATGTAAAAAGCAGCTGACGTCTTGTATTTTGTCTTACTGTCTAATAATCAGGAAGTGCGAGTTAGCATGATAGCACGTCAAAACAAAAAGCTCTGGCCTCTGAAAGTTGTGAAAAGTTCTTCTAAACTCATCAGGGTGAATAATCAGGATGTTCTGAATGTAGAAGTTTAAGGTTAAAGGTCCGATATGGAAAATTGACACGTGAAAAACAGAACTGGTTCATTTTAAACGGTTTGCAGTGGTCCAGAGTTACTCGTCACTTCATATTTCTCAATTTTCTGATCTACGTTATAATATTGTATAATGTTGTTGACTTGTCTGTTTTTATATTGTATGTTTGACTAATGTTACTTTAAATATTTCATTAAAGGTTCTATATTACGCAAAATGGACTCTCATGAGGTTTAAGTCGTGTTCTAATGTTGTTTCCTCCTCAAAGACATCTGGAGTTGTGTTTTGTTTCATTCATGTTTGAGTAACACTTTATTATTAGTCTCTCTACATCTCCAAAACTCAAAACGCTCTGTTCCACCTTGTGATGTCATGAAGTGGTAGTTAAAGGTGCATTGCGTAACTTTTTTCCTGCTGGAGGGTCCGTCAAATGCTTTTCTATATGGAGATGTTATCGCTTTGTCTGGAATGTTTCACAGTATGGCATTAAACCTTTCTATCTTCATGGAGACCAAACCAGACCGAGTTACAGGTCAGATCTGTGGAGAGGCGACCCCGCTCACAGTCAGAATGTCTGTTTTTCTAGGTATTTTTGAGCTCTAAAACCACCTGTGATTGAATAAATGTAAAGTAGAGCTGTTTAATGTCACACTGTGGAACATTCCAGGCAGAGCAATGATGTATCCATAGAAACAAGCAGGTGACGGACCCCCAACTGAAAAGTTACACAGTGCACCTTTAACAGATGCATTTTACCCTTTGTTTAGTAGCGTTTGGCAATTCCAGTGATTCTAGTGAAGACATCTGGAGTTTAAAAACACAGTGGAGCACTTCCTGTATTACCACATGACATCACAAGGTGGAACAGAGTGTTTCCAGTTTGAGAGAAGAACTAAGAAGCGTAAATCTGCTTGGTTTGTGTGTTAAACATGCGTGAATGAAACAAAAATGAAAAAACAATAAATAAAAAAACACAACTCCAGGTCTGTTTATGATGAGAAAGTAGGTGAAGTGTCTTGCCAAGTGACACGACAACAGCATTATAACACAGATCAGAAAATACCGCTTTGAAATTCCGACTGAATCACAAAATTCTGCCTCATTAGTTCACTCATCACTGGAGGATGTTTATCATTAGACCACATTACACCGGTCTGTACCACCAACACAATTATCTGACCGCTATGCTAATCCCGTTAGCATGCCCCCTTTAGCCCGGTCCTGCCCCTCTGCGGTCGGAGGGGGGGCTTTTGTGTACACCGGGGGGATTAACTTGTAGGTCATTATCAAATTTACTACCAGTCGCGTACAGACATCTGGCCTATTTCTGGCGGGGTTAATGCGAGCAGAGTGGTCCTCGTGTACGTCACTTTTCTTGGGCGCGCGGAGAGGCGAGCGGACCTGTCACATGCTAACGGGGGAGCGCTAACGAGGTGCGCTATGCTAGCACTAATGAGCAACACTGTCAGACTACTGCAGGCGTCGCACCGGAGATCTGCTGAGAGAGAGTGGCAGCGTTTAAAGTGTTTACGGTGATGTGCTGTGAAATAAAAACAATATACTGCTGTAAAAATAAATACAGCGTGGTGTAATGATGAGTTACACCGAACAGAGTTAATGAAGTAGTGGGTCAGGTAACTGCAGGAATCGTACTACAGATCTGCTGAGAGAGAGTGGCAGCGTTTAAAGTGTTTACAGTGATGTACTGTGAAATAAAAACAATATATGGCTGTAAAAACAAATAAAACACTGTAAACTGAGTTAATGAGTTAAGTATGTCAAATTACTACAGAACTCGTACTACAGATCTGCTGAGAAAGAGCAGCACAGTTTAAAGTGTTTGCAGTTTTTTTGGTAACATACTGTGAAAAATTATAAAAATACATGACTTTAAAAACAAATAAAAGACGTTCGAAACAGAAACATGGAAAGAAGCAGGTTTAAACGTCCTGCTTCTTTTTGTTAACAGAATCGATAATAAAAACAATATATATATAAAGAGGGGATTTTTGACATCTTATTTAGAATTTGACAAAATCTGACTGAAAATTTGCCTAAAAATTCTATGAATTTTTGGAGTTTTTGACGTTAATACTCGAATAAATACTTTGAATTAGATATGAAGATGCTGAAGATGGTGAAAAAACAACAATAAACAAACGTACATGTTTATATACTTTTCTTTTTTATCAATTAACTTTTTATTTTTTATAACTTTTATAACTTTTTTATGTGTGTTATTGTGTGTTACATTAGAGTCTATTTTTAAGTCTATTTTTAAATTATTTTTAAGCCATTATCTATTATCTTGTTTTATTGCATGTTCCATTTTCCTGCTGTTCTTGAACTGTGCGTTGCAACACTGGAATTTCCCCACTGTGGGACTAATAAAGGCATATCTTATCTTATCTTATTAATTAATATTTACACTATACTGAGATACCAATACTCCAATTCCTCATAACACTGATTAGGAATAACAATTAGTTGTTAAATACACAACGAAAAACTGAAAAACACACAAAAAAAAAAAAAAAAAAAAAAAAAAAAAAGGAAAGTATTGGCCATTTTGACAATAAATTGGAAATCATTATACAAAAAAATAAATAAATAAAAAATGAGCAAGCTGGAACAATTATTTTGGACTGAATTTATATAAATTTTAACTCTGAGTCAGTGTTAATTTAGTAAAAAATCTTGTCGAAATGAACATTGCACATCTATAAATGTTATAAATAAATTATAAATAAATAAATAAAGAATTATAAATAAACCAAAATCTTTTCCAGCCTCATGACCCAAACTATGAGACCAGTGCTGCCATACATGAAGGCTGTATGTACAGTGTGTGTGTCTGTGTATATGTGTGCGTTTGTGTATTTTTTTCTATTATTAATTGTTCATACTGAGTCTTCTTGACCCTATTAAATCCCTCCTCTATTCCTCTGTGCCAGATCTCTCTCTCCTCTCTCTCCTCTCTTTCTCCTCTCTCTTCTCTCTCTCTCGGTGGACTTTTAACACCGGCTAACATCTGTTCATTCCTGCGTATCCCTCCGCTGGGACTGTCGCGCTTTTTCCGGGCTCCATTGTTTGGTTCTAGTTTTGTTTTCTGCTCGTTTATTTGTGGCGACGCGCTTTACTCCCAATTAGCCTCGTTAATTAGCCGATCCCTCGCCCCTCCGTCGCCCCGGTGTGTTCATTTGACGCCGTTTTACAGGTTGTTGGCTTTTAATGAAACGCTTTGATTTTGAAATTTCACTGACTCCAGGTTTGGGATTTTAGAGCTCTGCTAAAATTACACTTCTTAGTTTGAATTACATGACATTTTTATTTTTATTTTTTTTGTTTTTAGGCTGTAGAAAGCGGTGATGTCCCTGTCTCATCACAATCTTTTATCTGCATTATTTAGAATTTATACAATATTTTTAAAAATAAATATAATAATAATACAATAAAATAATAATATAATAATATAATAATAAAATTAAATAAAACATGAAAAACATAAAAAACAATAAAATAAAAAATAAAATAAAACATAAAAAATGTAAATAAATAAAATATAATAAAATAAAAAATTAAATGAAACATAAACAATTTAAATACATAAAATACAATAAAATAAAATACAATACAATATAAAATAAAATAATAAAACGTGTTTTCCCTGATCATTTCTATTAGTAAGGAGGTCTATTTTTCCACTATATTTATCCAACCACACCACAGATACTTACAATATTATAATACATTTTGCATAAGCCCAAATCTCATTTAAATACTGCCATACAGGAGACTAATTATAAAAAAAAGAAAAAAAAAGAAAATAGAAAATATATCCTGAAACATCTCAAATATTCTTGCCTGTAAAAAAAAATCTTAATGAGTCAAAACTATGTCTCCTTTCATGGACATACTGCTGAGACTGGACCTCATTTGACGTTTATTATTATTATTATTTAAGATTTTGTACGCAGACGGGGGTGGGAGGGTTTTGTTTTGTCTTTTTTTATTGTTGTGGTTTGTTAAATGTAAAAATGTATATAAAAAAAGTCAAAAGTACTTAAATAAAACACACAAATATAATAATAATTTCGTCTCGCTGTAAGTCACTCAGAGCGTCTCGTTGTCAGAGTCGATCTCTCCTCGTAGCCTTTAGCTCGGGCTGCATTAGCGCTGCTGTCTTCTCCCGCCACAGACATTAGCATACCGTCTTGTCACATCCTTAAATTATTCTTAAGACGCCCGGCGAGGGGGCTAAACCGAGCGCGGGGGCTAGCTACAGCGCTACAAACATTATCGCAAGTGTCATGCTGCGGCGGCTAAAACCACAATGCGTTTTGAAGTAGCATATTCGGGAAAAGCGCTAAGTGGCCACGCATCTGTTTAGCTTAGAAGACACAAAGCATTTTTTTTCTTTTTTTTCCAGATCAGTAATAGTAGAGAGCTGCGCGGCGCTCCGGGCTACATACCGCGCTAGCTAGCAGATTTCCCATTGATTTGTGCCATAAACAATGTCATGTATAGGGCCCTGAACGCATCACGGCTTCACGGTCCTGCGGGGGTGACATGTAAACAAAGATATGTACATTAGAGAGCGTGTTGATGTTACGGGCGCTTCGTTTATGCGTTGGACCGGCGCCAGCGTGTAGCACCGCGGGCTAACGCTAATGTGGAGTTAGCACGAGTTAGCGGCTCGGATCCAGGGCTGACATTTCATCACTGGGTACCAAGAGATAGAAAAATAATATAAAAAATATTATAATAATATACAAATAATATAAAAATAAGGTTCCAAAACGTATAGGCCTATAAGCTGTGGTATGTAATTCAATATCAAGTGAGTTTTTAAAGGTGCATTGTGTAACTTTTCCTGTGTTATTGCTTTTGTGTAGATCTCCAGAGCCGCATGTGGCTCTTTCATTCTTCTGCTGTGGCTCCCTGTGACTTTGGAAAATAAATAATGAGTATTTAATTACAGTGTATTTTTATTTTAGTTTGTTGGTTTTTAAATTTAATTCTAAATGTGTAGATAATGGTAATCTTGTAACATTAAAATAAAACGTTTTAAATATTTTTGTCACTAAAATATGTGTCACTGCCGCCGATGTGCGTCACCCGGCACATACCTGGGCCCGGACTTACCGGCACCAACACCAGCAGCAGATTTATTGAGTTTTTCGACCCCTGGTAGGTAAATGATGGAAAAAATCCAACAAAAGAAGGAAAACAGAACGTTTAATGTGACGTGGACAGATCCTTTCAGGCTCCAGTTCACGCAATAAAATGACGGAACACATTTTTGTTTCGCTCCAGGTGGATCATTTAAGTTTGGACTCAAATAGACACTATAGAGTATTTCATTTGCATCAAACAAGTGTCTTTTTTTTCAGAGTTCAAAATGTTTTTGTTACATGGAGAAATCAAATTCCGTGTTCTCTGTAGCATTTCACTGATTTTATAAATGCGACACACTTTAGTCTTTTATACAGAGACGCAGGTAAAAAATGATGTGCAGATTTTCCTCATTTTAGATCGAAAGGGTTTTGTGGCTCCGGGCGTTTTCTTTTCTGTGGGAAACGCTCCAACTAAGTAAAGTACAAATACCTAAAATGTATACTTAAATACAGTACTTTTTACTACTTTTACTCTACTTGCTTTTCTGTTCCCATGTGTTTTTTATATCTGTGGAATCCCTCAGTGGTCCAGGTCTGGTCCAGGTCTAAATCAGGTCTAAACCAGGTCTAAACCAGGTCTAAACCAGGTCTAAACCAGGTCTAAACCAGGTCTAAGCCTACCCAAAACCAGGTCTAAATCAGGTCTAAACCAGGTCTAAACCAGATCTATGGACGTACACTAGTCTCTGTGCTCTTGTACTTGTTCTGATCAGCTCCAGATCGTTCTAAAGTCATTCAGGAACATTTCTGTCACTGTCAATGGGACTTTTTTAGTATCGATACTTGTGAAAAATGAGGATCTAGTTTCAATACTAGTTTTAAGGTGCATTGTGTAACTTTTCAGTTGGGGGTCCGTCACCTACTTGTTTCTATGGATACGTCATTGCTCTGCCTGGAATGTTCCACAGTGTGACATTAAACAGCTCTACTTTACATTTATTCAATCACAGGTGGTTTTAGAGCTCAAAAATACCTAAAAAAAACAGACATTCTGACTGTGAGCGGGGTCGCCTCTCCACAGATCTGACCTGTAACTTGGACTGGTTTGGTCTCCATGGAGATAGAAAGGTTTAATGCCATACTGTGAAACATTCCAGACAAAGTATTAACATCACCACGGAGAAAAGCGTTTGACGGAGCCTCCACCAGAAAAGTTACACAGTGCAGCTTTAAGTATCGATAGCGTCAGATTTTCGATACTTTTAACAACAAACGACATTTACTGTCCGTTCCGTTTAACATACAATAGTTGTGAGGTCCGTGTGTGTGTGTGCGTGTGTCTGTGTGTGTGTGTGCGTCTGTCTGGGTGTGCGGCGTCCTGGTTGTGGTGAGATCGTGAAAAAGGCGCCAAAGATTCACTTCACAGAACAAGTGCGGCGATAAAAAAGAAACAAGAAGAAAAAACGACTCCAATCTGCTGAGCAAAAGAGCGGAGGAGGAGCTCATATGCACGTGAGAAGAGAAAGAACAGAAGAGAAAGAGAAAGAGAAAGAGGAGGGGAAGGAAAGATGGAGAGATCTGGTGTAAGAATGATTCTAAAGGTGTATTTGAATGTGTTTTCATTAAAGGGTTCATTTTACACATTTTCTGTTGTATGTTCCAATGTTTCCTCATCACAAACACCTGGAGTTGTGTTTTGTTTCATTCACATGTTTAACACACAAACTCTGCGTGTTTAGACGTCACATGGTGATACAGGAAGTGCTCCACTGTGTTTTTAAACTCCACACACCTTCACTAGAATCATTTGGATCATTTCAGCCCTGGAATTGCCGATCTCGACTGAACTAAAGGGAAAAGGAGCTGTGAACTTCAAAGGAACTATCTCTTTCCCCCTCCTCCCTCTCTTCTTTCTTTCCCTCTCTCTCTTCCCTCTATTTTACTCCCTCTCTTCTCTCCTTTCTTTCTCTCTCCCTCTCGTTCCCTCTCCCACCTCCTATATTTCTCCTCTCTTCTCTCTCCCTCTTTCTCTCCCTCCCTCTCTGCTCTTTCTGCCTCCTCCCTCTCTCTTTCTCTCCCTCTCCCGCCCTCTCTTCTCTTTAACTCTCTCTCCTTTCTTTCTCCATCTCTCTCTTGCTCTCCTCTCTCTCCTCCTCTTCCTCCCCCTCTCTTTCTCTCACCGCCATCTCCTCTCTTTCTCTCTCTCCCTCTCT